>OY744612.1:16750873-16965873 GCA_963556255.1 Allolobophora icterica | reverse complement strand
TTATTTTATTCAAGCAAATTAACTTTAAATGCAAACTGCAGAGAAATCCGAATTTTATTCAAAAGTCCTTCATGCAAACTCTTATACCAAATGCCTTTTGTATTTTATAAAAACCAATTCGCTCAGAATTTTCTGCCCAAGACGTGCCTGGTGGGCCTCATAAAAATTCCGCCATGTGAAAAAATACGTTCTACGGGTGCTGAAGTCGCTGACAAACACAGAGTAGCTTTTCAAGCACTGGATGTAAATGTACAGATCGTGAGTCCTTTTGAAATCTTCCCATGGTTTATCATACCGTCTGATACAGAATAACTGTTGCTGCTGCCAATGGGTTTTCCTGACCAACAAGACTTGTATCCGTCCATAGATATTGGTCGTATGATGCAAGCAGGCTTGATACAGAATTCTTAAGTTCTGTTAAATGACTGTTCATATTAATAGCCGGTCTTGGTCTTGGTCTTGCGAGACCAAGACCAAGACCTTGAACCTCAAGACCAAGACCAAGACCAAGACCTTGAACCTCAAGACCAAGACCAAGACCAAGACCTTGAACCTCAAGACCAAGACCAAGACCAAGACTTTTAAAAACGAACTCGAGTGCACTCGAGACCAAGACCTTGGTCTCGAGGACAACAAGACTGAGTTTCCTTGAATCTTTATTATCTTTTTAGTAGGTCCCCATCCAAAATAAAACTGAAGGGCAAGACCGGACGGTCCTTTGATCCACCCTTGGTAACTGTTAATATTCCGAACGACCAGGAACATAAATTTAACCGTAAATAATTTAAAGCCCTCCCCGTAGAATCATTCAGTCCCGACCCTACTATTTAAAAAGAGCAAATGCATTAGCAGCATTGCAACAACTGGGCGGAGCCATCCTTACATGTAAATACTTCTTAACGTCTCCGTAACCAAATGGCGCACTCCTGGGATGACTTCTGAAGAAAGGACCATTCTATGATAAAAAGAATTCGGGGAACTGAGCCAAGGAACCGCGGGTCGAGATTGACGGTAAGTGCTCAAAGCCCGCAGGCACACCCTGCGGCGATCTTATTCTGGAATAATATAATTACGTTTGTCCTGAATCGTACAACGAGACAACTGATTCAGAGATTTATAACCGTGCGGCAGTAAGCTTGTTCTGTTAGGTAATCATTCCATAGGCTAATGCTCGTACACAGTCTAGCATTTATTTAGTGCTCGTAATCGGGGTTATCTCGTTCGTAAGTAACAAAAGTATACGCCGATTTTTAAATTCCCGGACACCATTGGTAGGGGAAGCCGCTGTTTCAAGCTTGGAATCAAATTCCCCATTCATTTTGCTCCCTCTCCCGTTAAGTTCCTCACGTTGCTTCCATCCTAAGATTGCACCAACTTTAACGGATGGCAATAGTTTGCTTTATAAATAGGCCTATTTCTGACTTTATATGACGCCCTTAAAATCTTACCAAGTCGATTTGTAAGTAGATACAAGCAGTCTTGTTGTCAAGACCTTAAACCTCAAGACCAAGACCAAGACCTTGAACCTCAAGACCAAGACCAAGACCAAGACCTTGAACCTCGAGACCAAGACCAAGACCAAGACTTTGAACCTCGAGACCAAGACCAAGACCTTGAACCTCAATACCAAGACCAAGACCCCAAAAATCGAAATCAGGTCAAGACTTTTAAAAATTGTAAAGTCAGAATATTCACTATTTTAATTAAAACATGAGTCTTTTATTTTATTCAAGCAAATTAACTTTAAATGCAAATAGCAGAGAAATCCGAATTTGTAGGCCTATTCAAAAGTCCTTCATGCAAACTCTTATACCAATTGCCTTTTGTATTTTATAAAAACCAGTTCGCTCAGAATTTTCTGACCAAGACGTGCCTGGTGGGCCTCATAAAAATTCCGCCATGTGAAAAAATACGTTCTACAGGTGCTGAAGTCGCTGACACACACAGAGTAGCTTTTCAAGCACTGGATGTAAATGTACAGATAGTGAGTCCTTTTGAAATCTTCCCATGGTTTATCATACCGTCTGATACAGAATAACTGTTACTGTTGCCAATGGGTTTTCCTGACCAACATGACTTGTATCCATCCATAGATATTGGTCGTATGATGCAAGCAGGCTTGATACAGAATTCTTGAGTTCTGTTAAATGACTGTTCATATTAACAGCCGGTCTTAGTCTTGGTCTTGCGAGACCAAGACCAAGACTTTGAACCTCAAGACCAAGACCAAGACCAAGACCTTGAACCTCAAGACCAAGACCAAGACCAAGACCTTGAACCTCAAGACCAAGACCAAGACCAAGACTTTTAAAAACGAACTCGAGTGCACTCGAGACCAAGACCTTGGTCTCGAGGACAACAAGACTGAGTTTCCTTGAATCTTTATTATCTTTTTAGTAGGTCCCCATCCAAAATAAAACTGAAGGGCAAGACCGGACGGTCCTTTGATCCACCCTTGGTAACTGTTAATATTCCGAACGACCAGGAACATAAATTTAACCGTAAATAATTTAAAGCCCTCCCCGTAGAATCATTCAGTCCCGACCCTACTATTTAAAAAGAGCAAATGCATTAGCAGCATTGCAACAACTGGGCGGAGCCATCCTTACATGTAAATACTTCTTAACGTCTCCGTAACCAAATGGCGCACTCCTGGGATGACTTCTGAAGAAAGGACCATTCTATGATAAAAAGAATTCGGGGAACTGAGCCAAGGAACCGCGGGTCGAGATTGACGGTAAGTGCTCAAAGCCCGCAGGCACACCCTGCGGCGATCTTATTCTGGAATAATATAATTACGTTTGTCCTGAATCGTACAACGAGACAACTGATTCAGAGATTTATAACCGTGCGGCAGTAAGCTTGTTCTGTTAGGTAATCATTCCATAGGCTAATGCTCGTACACAGTCTAGCATTTATTTAGTGCTCGTAATCGGGGTTATCTCGTTCGTAAGTAACAAAAGTATACGCCGATTTTTAAATTCCCGGACACCATTGGTAGGGGAAGCCGCTGTTTCAAGCTTGGAATCAAATTCCCCATTCATTTTGCTCCCTCTCCCGTTAAGTTCCTCACGTTGCTTCCATCCTAAGATTGCACCAACTTTAACGGATGGCAATAGTTTGCTTTATAAATAGGCCTATTTCTGACTTTATATGACGCCCTTAAAATCTTACCAAGTCGATTTGTAAGTAGATACAAGCAGTCTTGTTGTCAAGACCTTAAACCTCAAGACCAAGACCAAGACCTTGAACCTCAAGACCAAGACCAAGACCAAGACCTTGAACCTCGAGACCAAGACCAAGACCAAGACTTTGAACCTCGAGACCAAGACCAAGACCTTGAACCTCAATACCAAGACCAAGACCCCAAAAATCGAAATCAGGTCAAGACTTTTAAAAATTGTAAAGTCAGAATATTCACTATTTTAATTAAAACATGAGTCTTTTATTTTATTCAAGCAAATTAACTTTAAATGCAAATAGCAGAGAAATCCGAATTTGTAGGCCTATTCAAAAGTCCTTCATGCAAACTCTTATACCAATTGCCTTTTGTATTTTATAAAAACCAGTTCGCTCAGAATTTTCTGACCAAGACGTGCCTGGTGGGCCTCATAAAAATTCCGCCATGTGAAAAAATACGTTCTACAGGTGCTGAAGTCGCTGACACACACAGAGTAGCTTTTCAAGCACTGGATGTAAATGTACAGATAGTGAGTCCTTTTGAAATCTTCCCATGGTTTATCATACCGTCTGATACAGAATAACTGTTACTGTTGCCAATGGGTTTTCCTGACCAACATGACTTGTATCCATCCATAGATATTGGTCGTATGATGCAAGCAGGCTTGATACAGAATTCTTGAGTTCTGTTAAATGACTGTTCATATTAACAGCCGGTCTTAGTCTTGGTCTTGCGAGACCAAGACCAAGACTTTGAACCTCAAGACCAAGACCAAGACCAAGACCTTGAACCTCAAGACCAAGACCAAGACCTTGAGCCTCAAGACCAAGACCAAGACCAAGACTTTTAAAAACGAACTCGAGTGTACTCGAGACCAAGACCTTGGTCTCGAGGACAACAAGACTGGATACAAGACCAAAAAGGACCACATATAGTCCTAATTAATCTGCTTTGCGAAGGGGTAATTTCGAAAAATGATAAAATTACATGTAGGGGCCTACATATAGGTCGATAGAGATGCGAGTAGAGATTCCAAGATAACTTTCAACTGTGATTCACCTGCGGTTATAACAACGACATCCTGTTGCCAAACTTCGCTCTCATTGAGATTCTGTTTTCCGCTACAGAGTTCCGCAATTCGAAGCTTCCGCTCTTCCAGTTTTCCAGTCGATTCGTTCCACCTGGAAAAAGGAAATCTTTACCACTGAATATAGATGATATGGTGCTAGACTACCAGCTAAAATGTCGGCGGTAAAATTCTACTATGACTTGAAAAGATTCAAACCGACTATAATATGCCCTCGAATGACTTGCAAGGGAATGTTGACGCTCAACACGATTCAATGTGATGTAATTAAATGCAGTCTGCTGTAGAATGTGCTGTACTGTGTCATGGTTGGCGTGCTGGAATGTTAACCCAAGGATCAGATTTTCAATAACCGTCAGAACAGAAAGAAATTTAAAGACTTTGGTTTAACAGTCGCCCTCTAGCGAACCAGACTATAAAATAAATGCATTGACCATACGTGGTCAATCACGCGGTGACGAGCGGGACTGGTCACCCACACTAGCTGATGTGCTGAGGCTAAAGCTTCATAATCTAGGGGTTAGTAAGCTTAATGTAATCTTATTATTATCCTCCTCCTCCTCCTTGCCTTCTTCTTATTCCTCGTATTCTTCTAGTTGTTTTCTTTTTATTCTTTTTCCTCATATTCTTCTCTTTAACACTCTTCTTCTTTGCGTTCTTCTGCACATTATTCGCATTTCTTCTTCTTCAGGTATTAATAATTAAGGATCAGCCGGGTAGACATTTTTACCGAGTACCGAATGCGAGTATTTGGATTTACTATTTGCCGGATCCAAGTACGAACCGAGTACCATTTCTTCCATATGCAAAGCTTCACATTTTCATGTAATGAAAAATTATCGAAATAAATTTCTGTACTTGTAATAATTGACTGATATATTTTGAATTTTAGAAATAAATAATCAATGAAATGGACTTGACTTCCGTTGTGGACTTCCGATGTTGGTGTTTTTTGTACTTATCTTCTTCAAACTGAATATGCTAGATGAAGCTCAAAGCTGATATTATGAGCCTACAAATTCTGGCATGTGAGGCAGATAAGCAACTATTTGTGTGTACAGTATTTGCCGAGCGAATACTTCCGAATAGTGCCAAAAAACGGGATATTCGGCCGAGGCAAATGTCCGAGGCGATTTCCGGCTGACCCCTATTAATAATGCATGCCTACTGTTCCGTTTCAATGCTGATGCCGTATAGCCGTTCTTTTGCTGACGCTTTTAATGGCCAGCCGTGCATTGAATAATCCATCACAGAAAACCATTGCGAAGAATTGGACATTTGGCCAGCGCCTTAATATGATTTTGCAGAATTAAAGAATGAGTTCCAGACACCTGATAGGAGCGACAATTTCCTGGCAACCCATCCACTTCCTTTGACAGGGTACCACAGGCTTAATTACAGACACAAAAGTGTTGTGAGCTTTGGTCATCTGCATTTCTTTACGGACTTAAAGTCATTGTTAATTAATAAGTAACTTCTATAGCACCAGTGTCTAATAATAATAATAATAATAATAATAATAATAATAATAATAATAATAATAATAATAATAATAATAATAATAATAATAATAATTATATCCATCGCCTTCTTAACGGAGGCAACGGCGTGGAACTCGATTTTCTGAGTGAACAGAACCTTGACATGAATTCTCGGATAGTGGTAGTAATAATAATAGTAATAATAATAATAATAATAATAATAATAATAATAATAATAATAATAATAATAATAATAATAATAATAAAACGTTTGGCCCCATTAACACCAGGGGCCTAGATTTTATCGCAGATTTGGGGCGACATCTCTCTTGCGCCTCGGGGGAACCGCGCGAGTCCAGCTTCTTACGCCAGAGAATCTCGATTATCATCCAACGGTTCAATGCTGTGGCCTTCAGCGGTTCTATGGTGGCAGCCCAATCTGACTTGGACGAGGAATAACCGTTCCAGAAAAATAACACACTTAATCTCAAGTCCCTGAGGGAATGAAGTACCTTAGGGCAAAAAAAATAATAATAAAAATAATAATAATAATAATAATAATATTCTTTTACTCATTCACACTGACAAGTACAAAATAAGATCGCATGATATAGTAGTAACAGATGAAAACAAGTTTAACAGGAGTCGAATTTAACTGTATGGCAGCCTGCAATGCGCCCATCTGTCCTACTGCTCAGTTTACAGTCGCCCCCTAGGGAGTGGAAGGTAACCGATAGCGCACCAAACTAAGCCATAATTAAGTCTAAGTCAAGAAGATCAGTTCCATGAGACAGACACGGCCTGCGGTGAATTACAGAAAGCCTTACCTGGTGAAGAGTTTGTCTCCGATTTCCTTTCTGATTTCCTCGCTCTGCTGCAGTACGAGAAGGATTTTGTCAACGAGGAAGACAGCTGGCCGACCCGGATTCAGCCTTAACATGTGGCTCATGACCATAATCGACACCAACGTCTTGCCAGTACCTAACCATGTTCAAAATTAAACACAAAGCATTTATTAAACTGACAGTAAATGCATTGTAATGGAAATCCCCGAAGTTCCCCTGCCAAAAATAAACCTGCGTCTTGGAGACCAGGTTATTCGGAGGCGCTTATTGGAATCGGAAACCATAATGACCAGCTCTGAAGGTAAGTGAAGTCCGATGGAGTGACAAGTGACAAGTTGGAAATCTACTTACCATGTAACTCTTGGCATATGCACTGACAGTGGACATTGCAAAGCACTAGAGAAGTTCCAATTCTACAAAATTTATGTAGCTCTAGTTCTAAAAAAATATGTTGCTCCAGTCCTAGAAAATTTATGAGTCCTGTACTTGAAGTACAACAGCCCATCCTAGGCTATGGGCCCAAGTTGCACAGTATTACAAAAAAATTTAAATTTAACTTTCAGCAGGGTTTTGAACCCTTGGCAGTAGATATATGGAGAAAGTTCTGTACAAATTATGTAACTGCAATATCAATCACAAATTTATATAGTGCCTCCTCAAGATAAGCTCATCAGAAGCACTCTCTCCCTGATAACAAAACAACAATTGAACAAAACGGTTCTTCAATTCTGCAGGGTTTTTGAGTTTGATGCAATCTAATGTATTTTAGATAACATTTAATATTTTAGAATATATTGAAGGTAAGGTTTTGAATCCCTGATGCAGAGCTAAACGTTGATATGCTATATCAACTTAACAGTTAGCACTTTTGAACTTTGCAAAGACAGCAATATCGAATTACAGTTGTGCTGTATTGTATTGTACTATTGTACTATATTGTATTGCAACAGTCGACCTACACATCATTGCCATTCCTTTTTCTATAATTGTAGAGTTTGACAGTCACCTTCGTTGGTCCCACATTGGGCCCATAGCTGTCCACAAATTGCCACTAGTAGTACAATATGGGCAAACTATGTACATAAGTATGCATGTGTGCAAGTATGTACAATTGTACATACTGTATGTATATGGGTATCAGAACATTTAATATAGCACATTTTATGCTATGGGCCCAAAAATGAGGCTGTCCAGGGAATGTCGATATATATATGGCAGCAATCTGGACTCTTACCAGTCGGCAGGAAACACACGGTATCAGTTTCCATTGCTTTCCTGTAGAGTTCCACCTGATAGGACCGCGGAATCGAAAAAGTCAGCTTGTCGGACACTCCTTGGCAGGCACTGCGGTCCAGTGATTTGCTGACGGGTTCTAGGACTCGCTCTGGGGCAGGGACTTTCTTGGCTGCTTTGAGGGTGTGCTGCTGTCCGTTGAGGTGGATGTCGTAGTCTTTCTGGGTGTTCATGAACACATCGCAGAGTGCACAGTAGAACTTTCCATTCCTTGGACTTGGTTTGCAGTTATTACTCGTGTTCAGGAGTTTCTTGACGTGCTGCGTTCCGATCTTGTGATCGTTCCTCTGCTGCACGCTGTTCAGACACAGGCTACAAGCATCGCAGTGGAACATGCACGATTGCTTTCCGCAGGCTCCCAATATGCCAGCACCGCTCTCGAGAGGAAACTGTCTTTCCGGCGTGCTCCTTTCTCTACCGTCAACTGCTGGCATGACATTGTGGAGGCTTTCTCGAGGAGGGGAGCCTGAACCCTGGGAACTCCCATTGCTGTGTTTATCTTTGTCCGGTGAGCTCCTAAGTACTTGAAAACTCAGAAGTGTTCCATGATCAACGATCTTTCCGTCGTCAAGGTTTCCCTTGTGGAAGAGACTGTAGTCAAAACGAGGACGGTCACTCACACCTGTTGCATTGGGGTCAGGGAATCCACCTTTCGTCAGTCCAACAGGTGCCCCAGCAACCTCGGAAAGACGTCCAGAGATAAATTTTGGTACGGTTTCAGCAACGCTTTGTGTTGTAGCGACGCATCTCTCTCCAGCCTCGCCGGTTCTGAGATCAATTCTTTGGTGTTGCTTATCTTCCATCTGCTCATCAAAGAAATTATTAATCTTTGCTTCCGTCATCTTGTGCGCGTCAACGAAATGAGTCCGTAGACTCTTGACGGAATTGAGTGACTTATTGCAGCATGGGCAGGGGAACCAAAATGTGTTGTCGACAGACGGTTGAGGAGATCTGAAGCGTTCCGCTTTCCTGCAGTGGACATCACTCTCGTTGTGCAGAAGAAGTTGCTCACGGCTGGGCATTTTCTTGTTGCAAACTGTACACTCGAATGGGAATGCAGGTCTCTGCGACGGCACGGAACTCCCTGGTATAGGATCCTCTTTCAATTCGATGGTTAACGAAGAGTTCTGTGACAGAGGAAATGCCCGCTGAGGGACAGCTTCTGTCGACTTGAGATGACCTGTGCTCTGGTCACCTGCGAATTGACCACTGGTCATGTGATGGTCAGAGGAAGAATAGGAACACATCGATGAAGGAGGACGTTCTTGATGCGGCAAAGAAGTCCCACCAAAGAACAGTTTCTGGGCCTGTGTCACCTTTACAGCTTTCTGGTGCTTCTGCCCGGAGAGGTGCTGTTCAGCGTGCTTCCTCGACGTCAGTTCAATCTGACATGCATAGCACTTGCCTCCTCCATCAGCTCCAAACAACTCGTAATATTTCTCCTCGGTAGGCAGGCCAGTTCTGCCAAACCCCGGAACAGCCACATTCTCGTCAGGCCCAGGCCTCTTCACCAGACATAGGGCTTCCAGTCTGTTGCTCACTGGGACTACATCAGGAAACAGATCATCCACCTTCTTCGCCATCTGCTGGTGTCGGTCACTCTGCTCATGAATCTTTAGCATCATTTCTGTGTCGCAGGCGATGTTGCAGACTTTGCAGTAGCATCTGGAGCCAAAAACAGAGGACAGGCTTGACAGCTTGGCAACCTCTTCCTTCTTCTTGTGCTTCTGGCTGTCATAGTGCTGCTGAGCTGGAGCGGGTCCGCTAAGCCTCACCTGGCAGGTGCCACAGTAAAACAGTCTCTCTGCCATGAGACCTGATTGAATGGATAACTCAGTATCTTCGGTTGAGGGTGATGTCCCGAAATGTACCTGCTAACCTACTCTCTTTTTCACCGGGCAGTCCGTTTAAAAAATTATTGGTATCCACAAGGCAAATTATTTCTCCAACGAGGCAAATCCAATCACAATGCCGAAGTGAGAAAAACAAAACTGAATCACCTACAATTCAAAAAAACTCTTCAAAACGTCTGTCAAGCAAGTATGCTTCTCATGATTTAGTTACAGAATTTCAGAAGTATGAGATGTCTGGTTGTTTCCCTGGGTGACTGTGTTCTGTAACATGAGAAAGTATTTATGCGAGAATATTTAGGCCTACAGTTTGGATCATAGACCAGCCTCAGTAGGTAGTAGACCAGTGTTTAATCTAGTCCCCCTCTTCTGGGAGGGGAAACGAGGTTTCTGTGGGTACCAACCAATTTTTTTCATTTCATCCATCAAGAGTTTTCTACTTTCTTCCAGACTTTTCAAATATTTCATCTTGTCATCTTTAAAAAAAGTTGGTGACTTTTTTAAATCATTCGTCCAACTTTTTACACTTTTCTATAGAAATTACTCTCTCAAAAAGGTTGATGACCTTGTTTTAGGAATTCGTGACCTCTCGGGGGGTAAAATATATATCCTGGGGGGGGGGAATTTCCCTCCCCAAAAAGGTCTCTACGTTATAATATTGCTGGCCTCTGGGGGAAACATAAATCCTGGGGGAATATCTCCCCCCAAAGACGTCTAGATTAAACACTGGTAGTAGACTTATGTACGCATGCAATGCCATGCATACATGCTTGCACCATGCACGGATGTATGCATGCATTTCTGTCTGTCTATCGTGTGTGTGTGTATGTATGTTTGTCTGCTTTCGTATGCTTGGTTCAAGTCAAAACCAGCTGAACATTCTTCCTGAACTCTAACGTTATACAGTTCCTCTTAAAGGCGCCATATAATTACCTCCACTGCATTACACTTAATTTGCATAGGCTATATGAGCCCATGATGATACATTGTGGGGTCAGACTTAGGCCTAAAGTAGTTACTCTAAACAAGTAGACCTAGCATAATGGAATTTGTTAGCAATATTCCTGATGTTTAGCGGAACCTAAGGAAGATTGTCAAAACGCGATACTTATGTTATTGTAACGTGATGACATCTGATTCTATGCGATTTAACGTTTAGGCTTGCCAAAGCAAAGGAGACTCTCAAATACCTATCTTCTCAAGTATATACTCTTCTTGTATAGTATTTAAAATTCCAAATTCGCTATAGAATTACACGTAAACTGCAGGCCTAGTTGCCGCGACGTTTCCAAATTCAGCGGATCTTAATTTATGCCCTAGCAACGCGGTTTTCAGTCGGCCTATGTGTGGCTAAATGAGCCCTGAACCTATGCCTAATACGATAAAACTAATAATACTTTATACGCGATATGAAGAATCGATTGAAAAAGTATTAAAAGGATAAAACCTTGGTTCGTCATAAAACCGTCAGTGCAGATTGAAACTAACGGGTTATCCAAAAACAACGCAAATGAAATTCCCTGTTTCGTTTTCGGTTACAAATATAGCGTCTGCATAGATCTAAATAAAATAGAAGAATAGTAGTGAGTGCGTGAGTGAGTGAATGAGTAAGTGAGTGAATTTCGTGTCGTTCCATAGCATGATCATCAACCGATGACCATTATAATTTATCCAATTTAATAACACTTTTTGCCCACGAAAATTCACAATTTACAAACAGTAGCCATGAATTGCACTGGATTACTTAACGTAAGCCCACTATTAGACACATTTAGTAAAATGTTCTTTACAAAGTAGGCCTAATATCGAAGTTTCCATAGGCTACTTCGTCGTCACTTGTAACAAATCAGCGATAAATGACGCGACCCGGCAACCATACATTGGATCTCAATCACGAACTGAATCTATAACCTTACACCAGTGGTGCACAACGTCCGGCCCGCGAGCCAAATCTGGCCCCCGACGAGTCGTCATGTGGCCCGCGATGTCCAACAGGAAAAGCGACTATTTATGAGCTAGCACTGACATTAAGTCTACAGTGACTTGCGCACTGTGGTCATTTGAAAAACCATCAGTATTATACTAATATAGAAGTGCCACGAGTCCACTTTCTCTATAACTTTTTGAATTTACTTTTATACTTGTTTTTGTGCACACATCATCTTCATAAATTTTGACATGCATTCATCCTAACTAAGCGGAGTCGTCACTCTTGTTTGGCCCCCGAAGGGTTCAAAGAAATTGTTTAGTGGCCCTTGGCCGAAAAAGGTTGTGCACCACTGCCTTACACTGTATACCTCGTCGACTTTCAGTTGACTGAGCACCGTGACAATGAACATATTTTTCCAGTGCATTGCGATTGCAATCGCATTGAATTTATATTACAATAGCATACGTCATTGCGGTGTTTCCCAAACTGTGGATCGCGGGTCTACTCCAAAATAAGTGGGCGCCAGTTTATGATATTATTCGTGGTTTATTTAAAGTTAAAAAATAAAACAAGCTAGCGAAGACTCTGTTATAGGCCTATGAATTATATATATGTACCGTGTGACCAAATCCAGAATTGGATCTTTTGGAAATGATTGGGAAACATTGCGTCATTTCACGTTCATTGGACAGTTTGTTTAATATGTGTAGGCCTAGGCCTAATGTGTAGCCTAGCTAGGCCAAATTGTTGGCAATCAGTCCGCATTACCTTGACATAGGCCTACGTCCAACACGTTGGCCTGGTTTGTAGCCGAAAGGTCGTATAATTAGCTTCAGGGTTCTGATTAGCTGATCGTATACGCCTATGTGCAACATGGAAGAATATTGAACCCCTAGAAAGCTAACAGTAGGCCTATACATCCACTACCTAATTACGACTTCCTCTTGCTCAGCAACCCTATCATCATCCCCTACCAGGGCCATTTTAAGGTTGTCGTAGGCCCTAGGCCACTGGCGTAAACTTATCCAAAATATTGGGGCATATTGGGTCTGGACCAGAGGTGCAAAAAAACAAGTTTTTTTTCAAGATGAAAAGTTGTTTGTTGTTGTTTTTTTCGTTTTTATGGTTTTTGTTGTGTGAACTGAGTTTTGTGTACAGTTTTGCAGTGCGAGATATTTAGCGTATATATTTAGTGCGCTTACTTTAGTTTCACGTGTATATGTATATATGATAGATGTATAACGTTTAGTCTTAGTGACACGCGCGGCCGGCCGATATCGGCAGCGGCGCGCTATAAATTATGTATATTATTAGAGTTCGCTCAGGCGCACAGAAGACAGGTGTGTCAAGAGGCGCGAAGAATTATGCTGACTAGAGAAGTTTGAATTCGAGTGTGTTCGCTGTAGTAGTGTGGCTGACTAGTTGAGTTGTAATCGAATTGAGTTCTGTCTGTTTGTTTCTTATTAAACTAAAAGATATTAAACTGTGTTGCTGATTAATTCAGGTTATACTTATACGTAGAATTAGTGTTCAAAAGGTGAACGTTAAATAGGCGTTAAGTAGACAGAGAACAAGGATTTAATCAGAAGGATTGTCAACGGAAGGATTGGGTTGACATTATTGGTGGCAGCGGTGGGATAAGAACTCACGGTGGATAAGAACTCACGGTGGATAAGAACTCACGGTGGATAAATAACTCACGGTGGATAAATACTCACGGTGGAATAATTACTCACGGTGGAATAATTACTCACGGTGGATATAAACTCACGGTGGATTAAAATTCACGTTATCACCTCCTTCGGCGGATAGAAGAATCTACGACGGTGATAAAAGAATTTACGCGTTGTTGCTGTGTGACGTGTCTACGATATCAACGACGGCGGAACACGAGAAACGGTATAAAAATTTCGTTGTTTTCCACGAACAAATACAAAAGAAATCCCGTTTGTTTATCGATTCACACACCAAGAAAAACCGTGACTTCTTTGAAAAGAGAAATCACCAAAGTAAACAAGTAAGATGGAGAAACTAAGTGCTGAAAGACAAGCAGATATTAAGAAGATGTCTACGGAAAGGCTAAAACAGCGTTTGTTGAAAGCCGGTTTCAAAGAAGAACAATTAGAAGGTATGTCACGTGGTGACATGATACAGGAACTCGCTGAAGTGTGGGTTAAAGAAGAAGTCGAAGAAGAAGGTGCAGTTGGCGGTGCCGTAGAAAAGGCTATTGAAAAACCTCCTGCGCCTATGTCTATGGAGATGTTGATGCAGTGGATGATGATGAAAGAAGATAGGGAGGAGAAACGGAGACAAGAAGAGAAAGAGATAAGACAGGAAGAATTGCGCTTGCAGAGAGAGAAAGAAGAGAAAGCGGAACTTGCAAGGCAAGAAGAATTGCGCTTGCAGAGAGAGAAAGAAGAGAAAGCAGAACGTCTGCAGAGAGAGAAAGAAGAGAAAGCAGAACGTTTGCAGAGAGAGAAAGAAGAGAAAGAATTGCGCTTGCAGAGAGAGAAAGAAGAGAAAGCGGAACTTGCAAGGCAAGAGGAATTGCGTCTGCAAAGAGAGAGAGAAGATAAAGCAGAACAAGTGCGTAAGGCAGAACTTGAATTGCAAAAGAATCAGTTTGAGATTCAGTTAGAACAGTTGAAAAGAGATAGAGAAGATGCTGAAAGAAGAAGATTGGAGCAGATGATTGAATTTGAAAAAGCTAGAAAAAGTGATGAAGAGGTACGTCAGCAACAGATTGAAGCAAAGAGAATGCGTGAAGAAGAAAAAGAAAAAGCGCGAACGTTAGAGTTAGAACGCGCAGAACAGATAAGACAAGAAGAACTCAAATTTCAGAAAGAAAGTTTGGAAAAGGCAGAGACAGAAAGACAAGAACGTCTGAAACTGGAGAAATCAAAATTGACATTGAAAGAAACGCAAATGAGAGAAGAACGGGAAGCTGAAAGAAGGAAACAGCAAGAAAGTGAAACTTTGGTGTCAAAAATTAAGAAAATAGGTGATGCAATGAAGCATGTATTGCCTCAAATGCCAACTGATATGATGGAGGTGCCATTATATTTTGAAACAGTCGAGAACGCATTTCGTAGTTTTGCTGTGGAAAAGCCGTTTTGGGTTAAATTATTACTACCATTGATGACGCCGAAAGCTCGAACTGTTCTGAATAGATTGTCATTCGATGATCTAGACAATTACGATAAAGTCAAGCAGCACTTATTAAAAGAATTTAAATTGACCTCGAGAGAATACAGAGCCAGATTTGTGGATGCTAAGAAGACAACAGAAGAGACTTATACGATGTTTACGGCAAGACTGAAGAACTTGTTAAACTATTACGTGAGAAGTCGAAACGTGAACAAAGAGTATGATACGCTCTTTGATTTGCTGGTAGCGGATAAGCTGAAAGAATGTTTACCGCCAGGTCCACTACAGTTTGTATTGTCGAAGGAAGGAACTGACTGTCTCCAAGCTAGTGCAGTGGCAGACCTAGCAGACATTCATGTAAACAATCGAATTGGGTTTGCATTTCCAAATATAAACAGTTATCCTTCTCAACGTTCCGTAAACCAAAGCCAGAGTGGAAAGTTGAAAAGTAATCCAGAAACAGGGAGTCAGTTCAAAGGTAAAGAAGTCAAGGCTAGTGTCCCTGTACCCAATGAGACCAGAGAAGTGACGTTTGGTCGTCAGGGATTTAACAAATCGTCAGCGCCGTTTGCAAAGAGGGAAGGCAACACATCGTTTACGCAGTATAAGAGATATGAAGGCAATGAACAACGAGGTATGGTGGTGAAGCGTTGTCACAACTGTGGTTCAGACAAACATTTGGTTAAATTTTGTCCAGTTCCAGTGGCAGCAGCTAGTTCTAGCAGAAATCAAGAACACACAAGGGTGAATTTGATTCAAGTGGTTAGTGATACAGATAATCAAACCGCGAGTCAAGAAAACCAAGAGACTGAAGTAAAGTCAGTAATGAAATGTGGTATTCAAAAAGAAATTCTATTGGATGCTGAAATTCAGAGAGAAGTCATAGGAAAAGATGACAGTCGAATATTGAAGAAATCGTTCTTGCAATATGTCGAGGTTGAAATTCGTGCAGTAGACGGTAAAGAGCCAGTGAAAGTCAAAGCACTGAGCGACTCGGGAGCAGAGATTCCGGTGATTAGTGAAGAATTACTGGAAGGCATGAAGGTGGAACAAATTGGAAAAGTGAATTTGCAATGTGTGGCAGGAGATGCCATTCCTGCGAAGTTAGTGAAAGTCGATGTTAGACTGTGTGGTAGTGACGTGGAAGAAGAGGGATTTCCGCGTAAAATCCAGTGTTCACTTACACCTTATGTCACTTTGATGTGTGCTAGTATTGCAAAGATGGGCAGTACAGAAAGATTCTTGTTGCATCCAGAGATAATTGCCGAATTAAAAGCCGTACCACAGATGAAAATTAAAACGATACAAGGAGATGTGAGTGTACAAGCAAATGTAATGACGAGAGCGCAGAGTCGGAAACAGGAAATGGTAGATGTTGATGAGAAGAGTGAAACTGAAAGTTCAAGTGATGAGGAAAACGAAAGTAATGAGCAACGAAGCTTATCGCGAGATGGTGTAACATCAGAGATGAACGAGCAAGAGATGGCTGCATGCGAGAATGGCACATTAAATGAAACTGAAGAAGACGATGAATGTGATGTGGGGATAGGAGACTTGTATAGAGATGAAGAGATGGATGAAGAACAAAAGGTGCAGATTGCCGATTCGAAGAAGTTCGAAGAGCAACAGAGAAAGGATGAATTGTTGAAGCCGTGGTGGAAGTTAGCACAAGAGAAAGAATCTGAATTCTGTGTGATCAACGGTTTATTGCATAAGAAATATCAGATATTAGACCAGACGATATATCAACTAGTGTTACCAAAAGAGAGACGAATAAAAGTGATGGAATTGGCGCATGAATCGGTATTTGGAGGACATCTAGGAGAAGAGAAAACAAGAGAACGAATAAAATTATCTTTTGTATGGCCAAAGATGAGAAGAGACATTGTGAAATTTTGTAAGTCTTGCGAGAAGTGTCAACTAAAGGCAAGGAGTTTGGTGATGGATAGAGTGCCCATCACTCCAGTCTCAAGAGAAGAGGTCGCCTTCAGGAGAATGACGATGGACCTCGTTGGCCCGATCGATCCAGTATCTGCTGCAGGTCACAAGTATTGTTTATGCATTGTGGACTCGTGCACCAGATGGCCTACAATCTTTTTATTGAAATCGCTGACAGCGAAGGCTGTGTGTGAAGCGTTGATGGAACTATTCATGAACGTTGGTGTGCCGTCCGTGATTACAAGTGACCAAGGAACGAACTTCACAGCCAGTTTGACAAGAGAATTTCTCGATTTAATGGGCTGTAGTCCACGATTCGACACACCAGGACACCCAGAGGCTGCTGGATTAGTAGAAAGATGGAATCAGACATTTAAAAAGATGATCCATCATGTGATAATAGACAACCCGAGGAAATGGCACAAGATAATTCCTTTCACAGTGTGGGCATTACGAGAAGTGCCGAATGCAACTACTGGAGTATCACCATATATGCTTGTCTATGGGAAAATTCCGAGAGGACCATTGGCAATATTAAAAGAGAGTTGGACTAGAGAAATAAACTTACCACCTCATGTTGGAGTTAAACCAGAAAAGTATTTAAAAGAACTCAAAGAAAATATGGAGAAAGCATTATTGTTTGCAGAATCCTACTCTCGAGAAAAGCAATTACAATACACGAATCAGTATAACAAGAGAGCAAAGCACAAAGAATTTGAAGCTGGTGAGAAAGTCATAGTTTTGTATCCAACGTCAACAAACAAACTTATTTCTCGATGGCATGGTCCATGTACGATCATACATCGAAGATCAAAGTACTCTTATTTAGTCGATATGGGTGAAAATGGTCGAAAAATAATTCACGCCAACAAGATCAGAAAATATGTTACTCGAGCATTAAGTTGTGGTCTAATCGTTGAAGAAGATGAAGATTTTGGTTCAGTGGTTGAATTACCAATGAGGAATGAGGTTCAAGATGACAAGAATTCACTTAACCTCGATCCTGAACAAATTAGCCATTTGACAGTAACTCAGCAAGAACAGTTGTTGAAAGTCTTGAACAAATACTGTGATAGATTTTCAGAAAAACCCGGATTATGTACATTGGTTGAACATGAAATTGAACTAAAACCAGGATTTCGTGAAAAGGAATTTGCAGCATATCGAATTCCTTTGATTTATCGATCAGAAGTGGAACGTCAGATCAAAGAAATGTTAAAAACAAACATTATCAAACCATCATCGAGCAGAATGGCAAGCCCTTTGGTTATTGTTAAAAAGAAAGACGGATCTTTAAGACTTGCCTGTGACTACAGATACATTAACTCATTCACAGTGGATTGTAAATATCCTATGCCGATTGTCAGAGACGTTTTGAACAAAGTTGGAAAGTCTAATGTGATTTCTATTTTGGACTGTCGAAGTGCTTATTGGACTTGTCCTGTAAAACAATCTGATCAATGGAAGACAGCTTTTGTAACACATAATGGACTGTATGAATTTACTCGTGTTCCTTTTGGAATGATAAATTCTGGACGAACTTTTGTTAAGGCGATAAATTTAGTTTTACAGCCTATAAGTGACTTTGCAGAACCGTATGTTGATGACATTGCTGTGCATTCTGACAGTTGGAAAGTTCACTTGCAGCATCTAGATGCATTTTTGATGCAAATGAGATTGCATAACGTTACTTTGAATTTGAAAAAATGCATATTTGGTAAGAGTGAGGTAAGGTTTATCGGTCATGTGGTTGGGTCTGGTAAGATAAAGATGAATCCAGACAGAATTGAAAGTTTGACTAATTTGAAGATCCCAGAAACTAAGAAGCAAGTTAAGCAACTGCTTGGATTTTTTAATTATTACAGACAGTTTATTAAGGACTTTGCACAGATTGCGAAACCGCTATCTGATTTAACTAGTAAACGTGTTTCTGATAAGATTGATTGGACTGTTGAACATCAGCAAGCATTTGATTTACTTAAAGAGGCTGTGCGATCCAAAGTAGTGTTATATGTTTTTGAAGTGGGAAAACCATTCAATTTGTACTGCGATAGTAGTGACTTTGCAGTCGGTGCTGTTTTAACACAGATGGACGACAAGGGAATAGAACGCCCTGTGTCATTTATCAGTCAGAAATTAACTGATACCCAGAAGAGATGGGCTACTGTGGAAAAGGAAGCCTATGCTATTGTTTGGGCTCTAAACAAGTTAAAAGAAATTATAATTGGATCAAAAATTTTCATTTTTACTGATCACAATCCTCTTACATACTTGACTGAGTCAATGTCTAAGTCTGCTAAACTTGTGCGTTGGGCGTTAGCCTTACAAACTTTTGATGTTGAGGTGAAGTACAAGAAGGGCAGATTGAATATTATTGCTGATTGTTTGTCAAGGTTATAAGTAATCGTAAGACTGTTTATTAATTAGTTAGATATATATATGTTTCATGTATTTTGGTAATTTCGCAAATTTTGAAATTTAATTTGCTCAATTCCAGAAAAAGGAAGGAGGTAATGTGAACTGAGTTTTGTGTACAGTTTTGCAGTGCGAGATATTTAGCGTATATATTTAGTGCGCTTACTTTAGTTTCACGTGTATATGTATATATGATAGATGTATAACGTTTAGTCTTAGTGACACGCGCGGCCGGCCGATATCGGCAGCGGCGCGCTATATGTATATTATTAGAGTTCGCTCAGGCGCACAGAAGACAGGTGTGTCAAGAGGCGCGAAGAATTATGCTGACTAGAGAAGTTTGAATTCGAGTGTGTTCGCTGTAGTAGTGTGGCTGACTAGTTGAGTTGTAATCGAATTGAGTTCTGTCTGTTTGTTTCTTATTAAACTAAAAGATATTAAACTGTGTTGCTGATTAATTCAGGTTATACTTATACGTAGAATTAGTGTTCAAAAGGTGAACGTTAAATAGGCGTTAAGTAGACAGAGAACAAGGATTTAATCAGAAGGATTGTCAACGGAAGGATTGGGTTGACATGTTGTTTTGGTTGTTTTTAAAATTTTCGGATTTCGGATCATAAAAATCATGAAAAATGGCATGAACAAGCTCCAACTCAGTTTAGGCCTAATTCAGTTGCGTTTTCCGAAAATTAAAAATCATTAAATCAATGTTAATAAAATAAATTCTAAAAAATAAGAAATATATTTTTAAAAAACAACTAATGTTGTGGTTTTTTTTCTTTTGTTTTTGTTTAAAATCAAAAACCGAAAAAAAATTTTCACCTCTGGTCTGGACAGTCGGCACTCGGCAGAGGCTTAATTCCGGTGTTACGTTAATGCCCTATCTCTTACACCGTGGTTAATGCGTATGAAATGGGACTTTTGTTTACATGTAAATGTGTTTCATATTGAAGATATTGAAGATAAAAATAAATCTTTCTATTCATTATGAATTTCTGATAGTATTTCAGTTCTGTGTCTCTGTTTTTCTGTTTCTGAAGAAATTTGTTTATATTGAAACATAACATTATAATATTTGAAGAAATTCTTCTCTCGATTTTGGAAAGTGCGTAGGCCTGCTGCGTAGGCCTGCTACGCCGCACGGCCGCAGGCCTGTATACTCACCCCTATGATAAAATTCAATCTTATCTAACTGTTCGTGTGTCTTTATAAATGAATAGGAAATAGTTAATAAAACTGTCGCCTATTGAGTAAGATAAACGGCAGAGAGCATTGTCGTGAAGGATATTTGCTTTAGACCACAGGACATGACAAATTAGGGCCTAGGCCTATAACAAATTGATTATGTATCAAAAAAGACATTTTTACAACGTTTTAGTTCAACCTAAAAGATTTGACAAGGACACAGGCTAAGTGTTTAATGAGCTGAGCCATAAAACAAACTAATTAATAAGTCTGTTGCTTTGTTTTTTAAATAGGCCTAGTGCATGAGTCATTTGCTTCACTTCTTGAAACATTATTAATGTCATTTAATTAAACCTTAAATGTTACACTGTGAATCTGTTAAATAAGATAGTGATTGTCTAAAATTCTGTGCCTCTGCATGGAGATTGACCTACAAGCCAACTTATGTAGGCCTATAGGTTCTCTGAAGACTATAGTGCTTCGTATTAAGCACCCCTATGGTAAAATCCTAGCTACGTCACTGGCGGAACCCCAAGCAAAACAATTGGCATTGCGGAGTTGATTTCCTGCCAATACGGTATTGACAATACAATATAGTATACTCATTAAAATAAAGCAAAATTGAAATGAAATGGGTTAATGAACACAAAATGCAAATCAGGCTCTTAATACTAGCATTTTACTATGAAGTCAATAATTATGTTTTATTTAGGCCTAATTATTTGAATATCTGACAGCTGAAAAAGGATGTTTATTATTATTAAACTATTTTAGCATATCCTTCTAATTGAAAGTATGTTAGTCAGCCATTATAGACAATAGCGTGGGTTCTATATTCTAAAATGTTTTTATTCACAGTTAACCAATCTTGCTAGCTTTGATGGATGCAAAACCCGCAATGATTTCACCATGGTCTAGATCGTTAGCAACATCATTCTCAAGTGACAAAATATAGGCCCTAGCTAAGTTAGAGAGCCGTTCTTGAAGCATCGTTGATCGCATTCGCATAGGCCTATATGGGTTTTGATAAGGTTTAGCTTCGAAAAGCTTAATTCTTTCCCCAGAAGCTACAGTGACAGGAACAGTCAGAAGTAGACCTATTCGAGGGCTCGCTTTTTTCCTAAATCACTCTATATTCTATAACATTCACACGACAAATTGACTGCCAGTATAGCTGGTAAGCGTTGTCAGCGTTAAATCTCATCACAGTAAAAAATTATAGCCAGCAGCGCGGGGCCTCTGCAAGTGCGGGGCCCAAGGCGGCTGCCTCGTTCACCTTACCTATAGGGCCGGGCTTGTTTCCTCCCCTCGGACAAAGGTCGGAACTGCGCGCTAGTTCACTCAGCAAAATGCCCTTCAGGAGAAGATCGTCTGTTATAGGCGGCTTCGGTACATTTACATTACCATACATGCGGTACAAAATTTCCTATCGCAGGGCTGGATGTCCAACAACTTGTTTTTGATGACGGTGAGCAGTGGCGGCGATCTTGTTTGACAGGTGGGGGGGACACTTTTGAAATTATCTGGTCAAAAAAGAGTTTTGAACTGATCTGGTCAAAAAAGAGGTAAAAAAATCTTTTTCGCGCTCACGCGCGATAACATTTGTTGACCGTTTTGGGCGTTTCTTCAAAATTTGGGGGGGGGGAATGTATGGTGTACCCCCCACTCTTAAAGGTGGGGGTCTTGTCCTCTCGACTCCCCCGGGGTCGCCGCCCATGACGGTGAGTCGATCAATCAAATCAAATGTGTGAGATATTTATGAGACGTGCGATTCAACCTGATGCCCGGTATTTTATCAGTCTGACGTTTGATCTCTCTGACGTTTCAGTTATTGCATCCGTAGGCGTAGCTACATTGAGGCAAGAGGAGCATGGGCGGAGATCCCGGGGGGTCGAGGAGGACCCCCACCTTTTAAAGAGTGTGGGGAAACACCATACATTTGCCTCCCCCCATTTTGAAGAAACACAAAAAAATAAAAAAAATGTGATCGCGCTCACGAAAAAATTTTTGTAGAATGAATTTTATAGCGCGTGAGCGCGAGAAAAATTTTTTGACCTTTTTTTGACTGGTTCAGGTCAAAACTCTTTTTTGACCAGATCATTTCCAAAGTGCCCCCCCCCCATCTGTCAAACAAGATCGCCGTCACTGAAGAGGAGGCAGTAATTGTCTCCTCTTGCTTTTTTAGATTTCAAGAATTTTCCATGGGTTATACCGCCGTACCCCTACTATACCTGGATGTCTCCCGGAGTTGCCTCCACTTGAATTTAAGTCTCGCTACGTCCTTGATTGCATCACGATCATCTCGCATTGACGTCGCATCAGGAAGTTGTCCTGTACTTTTCATGCCATCTGGCACTACGATTCGGCAGTGAATCCTTGTGGAAGTATTGCTTACGCAAAATACGTTTCCAACATACTGGATGATACTGCAGTATTGCATCACTACCTTAAGTTTTAATACATTGTAATAAATAAGTAAATTAAGTATATTCTTTATTTTTACCGGCTGCAAGACGCACTCCGGTAGGCTATAGCCTACATACAACATATTTAAACATATAAACAACTGTTGTCAACTGTGGGCCTAATCCATTGTGAGACCTAACTGACGTAGGCCTACTCCTTTAGATCTTGACCTGGAACCGATTCGACCCCTCTGCCTATCGATTTTGATTCGACTAAGCGCCTGTGAAAAAAATGGTTCCCGCGACTTCGCTGGGTTGGGCGCTGTAGAAATCTCGACATTATACGATTACGATTAGATGGCGTTAAAGAGGTGACGTAACGACATCTAGCGACCGGGCGTAGGCTATTTGGAGACGTGCGTGTAAGTTGATCGTGCTGAATATTTTACGCAAGCGTTCAAACTTCGTTTCATAAATTATTTGGAGCAAAATTCTTCAAATCTAGCTGAAGGTAAAACGATATTCTTCTAAATTAAACTCTGTTTGAAAAAGCTATTCTTCTGAGTCGTGAATTGATATGTAGGAACCGCAAAATGCATTACACGTCGAGGTGACGTGCATAGGCTATGTCTCTAATGCGACTGCAAGTCACCTGTCGTTTTCTGTCTTAAGCGGGTCAAAGGTCGTGATTATTGTATTACTTTGTGCAGACGATTGTTATTTAGGCTATCGACCAGTTCTGGACAGTATTGGCTTATATCAGGTATGGTCATAGCAAACTTACGGCGCGCTTTCATGTATTTTACTTTTACATAGGACTGAGATGCTCAACCCTGCTGGCTTTTGCACGATCTATCGGTAAATGTAAATGTAAACGTTTTTCTATAGCGACCGTATGGTGAAGTTAAGATTACGGAACCATCTACAGTCGAATAAGGTTTCATGTAAAATGCATTGTTTGATAATAAACTCCCATATAATCGAAATCGAATCCCAGGCATAAAGGACTCATGATCACTTTGCCTGTCAAAGAGTGATCCTTTATCCCCCACCCTAATAGTGGTAACTTAAATGTTTCCCACGATTTTCATGACTCGATCTCACGAAACAGCAGGATGAAGGTGTGCCACCATATGTGGCTGAGACTTATCTATTGTGTGGATTTTAGTCCTATTATAAGGCAGGCCTTTTTTTAAAAAACCAATGGGGACCTAGATGGCTATCCATCCGTTGCGGTTTCTTCAACCTTGGGTACAATTCTTATACTTTGACGCACTGTTGAAGACTGAATAGCGGTATGGCAAAATAATAGAGGTAGGCCCTATACATCATTTGTCGCACTTTGTGTGGTTGTCTGTTAAAAGAGCACTCAATATAATGTGTTTTATGACTACATATTAAGGCCATATTGATTAATGACTGTACATAAAACAAATTAGGTATACTGTTCTAGAGCATTTTATGGCTTAATTGTATTTACATTTTGACTGGCTGCAGTGGTGTAATTTTTTATTGCAGGTCGAAGGTAACGCTTACCTGAAATGGCACAGTAAGTGTATTTGCTTTTTTAATTTTCTAAATTATTATTTATTGAGATTTATTGAAGTGATTTGTATAAATTCTCTGTTATTTAATGTGTTAATAATAATTTTACATTAATAATTTTCTATGTATGCATGCATGCATGTAGGTATGTATTTATGTGTGTATGTATTTTTTTATGTATTGCAACTGTAATAACAAATGTATATATATGAGTATATATATGTATATATATATATATATATTACATATATATATTTATATTACACCACGTAGAGATACAAGTTAGAAGCGCTTCGGATCTGACAACACTAAACCATGATCAAATAGTTATAATGGTGTTCAAGCACTTACCGGTATATATAAATGAGGTAAACAAAAGCCAAGAAGCTCAAGCTCAAGTCACAGATTACAAGGCAGTTTTTCCAGAACATGGGATAAAAGCAGAACTTCTTTACTGGGCTGTGGAAGTTGGGGTCACTGGGACAACTGGATCACCTTGCACAGCAGAGGGAAGTAATCTGCAGCCATGGGTGATAGAGACGGAGACACTGCTTCCTAAGATTAGATGGAACACAGCCTGCAAGATAATTACACATAAGCATTAAGTTCTTAAATTCAGTATGTTTTCGCATCAGTAAACAATGTAGTTCCTCACTTGTTTGTGTCTTGTTATTTATATGATGCATTTTAGAACTTCTAAAGGACATAAGGACCATCCTTACTCTGTGTTACTGCTGTTGGCTTTGTTATATAGGGACCATCCTTACTCTGTGTTACTGCTGTTAGCTTTCTTATATAGGGACCATCCTTACTCTGTGTTACTGCTGTTAGCTTTCTTATATAGGGACCATCCTTACTCTGTGTTACTGCTGTTGGCTTTGTTATATAGGACCATCCTTACTCTGTGTTACTGCTGTTGGCTTTGTTATATAGGGACCATCCTTACTCTGTGTTACTGCTGTTAGCTTTCTTATATATATAGGGACCATCCTTACTCTGTGTTACTGCTGTTGGCTTTGTTATATAAGGACCATCCTTATGTTGTGTTACTGCTGTTGGCTTTGTTATATAAGGACCTTCCTTACTTTGTGTTAAAGCTGTTGGCTTTGTTATTTAAGGACCATCCTTACTCTGTGTTACTGCTGTTAGCTTTCTTATATAGGGACCATCCTTACTCTGTGTTACTGCTGTTGGCTTTGTTATATAAGGACCATCCTTATGTTGTGTTACTGCTGTTGGCTTTGTTATATAAGGACCTTCCTTACTTTGTGTTAAAGCTGTTGTCTTTGTTATTTAAGGACCATCCTTACTCTGTGTTACTGCTGTTAGCTTTCTTATATAGGGACCATCCTTACTCTGTGTTATTGCTGTTGGCTTTGTTATATAGGACCTTCCTTACTTTGTGTTAAAGCTGTTGGCTTTGTTATTATAAGGACCATCCTTACTCTGTGTTTCTGCTGTTGGGTTTGTTATATAAGGACCATCCTTGCTTTGTGTTTCTGCTGTTGGCTTTGTTATATAAGGACCAACCGTGCTGTGTGTTCCTGCTGTTGGCTTTGTTATATTAGGACCATCCTTGTATGTGTTACTGCTGTTGGCTTTGTTATATAGGGGCCATCCTTACTTTGTGTTACTGCTGTTGGCTTTGTTATATAAGGACCTTCCTTACTTTGTGTTAAAGCTGTTGGCTTTGTTATATAGAGACCATCCTTACTTTGTGTTACTGCTGTTGGCTTTCTTTTATAGGGACCATCCTTACTTTGTGTTACTGCTGTTGGCTTTGTTATATAGGGACCATCCTTACTTTGTGTTACTACTGTTGGCTTTCTTATATAGGGACCATCCTATGTTGTGTTACTCCTGTTGGCTTTGTTATATAAGGACCATCCTTACTCTGTGTTACTGCTGTTGGGTTTCTTTTATAGGGACCATCCTTACTTTGTGTTACTGCTGTTGGCTTTGTTATATAGGGACCATCCTTACTTTGTGTTACTACTGTTGGCTTTCTTATATAAGGACCATCCTTACTTTGTGTTACTGCTGTTGGCTTGTTATCATAATATGTCTGTCTCACAGTGCATAAAATTTAAGATTTCCATTTGGGTCTGGTGATTCCAGGTAGCTAGTGCACTGCATTCTTTTCAGGAGCTTTGTTGCCCTGTCACAGGTTTGGCTAGCCACTGATACCTATGCTTGTCTACAAAAGGAAAGTTTGTACTATTCATATAGGCCTCAAAAATTGGATATGGCATCTTATCTGTGCTTGAGCTTTCTCTCTGGAAAGACCTTCCTCCAGGCCTCCACCATCTTCTGCCCAGGAACATTACAAGCACCTTTTCATCTGCACCTGTAAACTGTCTCCTTTTTGCTGGGGCTGAGATGGAAGGAACTGAATGAGAGAAGTTCTGAGTATATACTGTGATGAAGCATTATGTAAAAGGCTTTAAATGGATGGATGGATGGGTTGGTGGGTGGGTGGGTTGTTTGGGTGGGTGCAGGGTGAGAATTGTCGGGGTTTGGGGTTCAGCCCCCAAGTCTTTCTTAGGACCCCACAAGTAAAGTCCTCACTGCACACCCCAACTCCACATGAATCAAAGTCTAACCCCCCCAGTATTTTTTCTACAATTCTCATACTGGGTGGGTGGGTTGCATGGGTGCATGGATGCAATAGATGTGTCAATGAATTAATTAGTGTTTTGTATCATTATCAGTAACTTTGTCCTCATGTATGTGGACATGATTGTCATCAACATCATCATCATTATCATCATCATCATCACGACTGATAACTTGTTGTTTATGGTAAGATGTTGTTTTCTTTTTAGCGATTACTCCAACCAGTACAGTCGAAATGACCCGTATCGACGAAAAGAAGAGCCCTCCTCCCCCTATGTACGGAGCAGTGATCCATACAGGAGAAATGATGATCCATACAAAAGGAGTGATGATCCTTACAGGAGGAATGATGACCCATACAAAAAGAATGAGGATCCTTACAGGAGGAATGATGACCCATACAAAAGGACCGAGGATCCTTACAAAAGGAGTGCAGATCCGTATCAAAGGAATGAACCTTCGGGAAGGGGTTTCACTGAAGATCCTTACTTCAAAGCGCCACAGCCTGCCTACGGTGCCAAGTAAGGGGCAGCTGTTCTGATCTTGTGTTCAATTTGTTTGCCTGGACTTGAGTGTATTATCTATTAGAGTGTAAGGTAAGGGAATATAAAGTACACTGGTTCCTCACTATAAACCGATTTGGGGTCCATAATCTAGTACCTTATTATAGTGAGGTTCTCATTAAACTGATGTGGTAATTTGCAACTATACACATGTTTATGTAGCTTTGTGTTTTCAGGCTGTAGTGGGTTAATAATATCATTGGTACTCAATATACAAAAAAACGGGTTGTAGGGGGTTAGTGATAGCTTTGGTACTTAATAAGGGCACAAAAAAACGGGTTGTGGTGGGCTAATGATAGCATTGGAACTCGACTTGGTCACAAAAAATGTCTACAAGATGTTGGCCACAGACATCATTGAACTTGTAAAGGCTGCCAGAAAAATCCATTTTATGTGAAATTGCATTTTGGAGTGAAAATGATTTTTAAGTAAATTCGATTGAATACTTTGTATATTTTTTATTTTATTTTCCACTCTCAGGCACCATGACCTTCGGGCTGTGCGTATGGAATGCCTTAGACTAATTTGTATGGCACAAATTATTTTAGGTCATTACAGTGCATACAAAACAGCATAGTTCGAGAATTCGCATTTTACGAATTTTAAGAATGTTAAAAATTCACGAATTTTAACGAATTTTAAAACTGCAGTTTTAAAATTCGTAAAAATTCGTAAAATAATAAAATAATAGAATTCTTTGCCATGGCATCGAAATTTATTATTTGTTTACTTTTGAACTTTTTAAGCAAGTAAATGTCAATGTCATAGGCAATCAATCGCACGTAAAAGATAGCTGACTAGCCACGCAATAGTACTGATATTCAGTTACTGTGCTACTGGGAGTCTTGAACGTTGATTCTATCATAGTTGGGGTGTTTGACTGTGAGTGTCAGTCATCAGAACGAAGAACCACCAGTGCCCCATGCAGCTGCAGTGTCACCAGTGAGCCTCTAAGTCAACTTGCAACCAAACATGGTTGAAAAGGGTTGGCAACATTCACCGAGCTGTGTCTTCTATTTCATCGTGCTCTGATTCTGAGTCAGGAACAGCCCACTGCTCCCACTCGACTCTACTATGCAACAGTGTACTTCACCATGGCTGGACCACAATTTGGAATGGTCTTCCTCCTGAGTTGCGGTCTCTTCCTCGGACTCGTCCATCGCTTTCTTCTCTGCTCTAAAGGCAGCATTCACTTTCACCGAGGTTGGGCTGGGATCGCCTCTGAATACTTGCCTTGAAGGATCGCTATATAAACGCTTAGTTGATTGATTGATTGATTGATTGATTGATTGATTGTTTGATTGATTGGGCATCAGCAGCTGTGTGAAACCGTCAGGTTTACACACCGCAGCCTGAGACTGTTCTGGTTGAAGTCCAGAGGAACTACCATGTGAACAGGGAACAACAGATAGGGGAAGTATGTTGATGTGAGACAGAAAGGTTTCAGTTGTGAACTTAAAGGCCAATACTCGAAGACTTAAGTTAGAAGTATGTACAGAAAAACAACTCCAAAGTCTATGCCAAGAACAGTCTTTGTTTCTGGAATTCTCAAGATAAGGCAATGAAGGAAACAGTTAAAGTAGTTGGCACCGATGCATGTAGGCGTAGCCACATTGCAGTTGCCTCTTCTTGGTTTTTTAGATTTCAAAAATTTTTCTTGGGTTATACCTCCGCACCCCTACTACATCTGGAATCCCAAGTTGCCTCCTCTTGAATTTAAGTGTGGCTATGTCCTTGCTGATGCGTAATATAGAGGGTAAAGTCTTGTAAGTAATTAGTGCACATCTGAGGCAGATTCGCTGCTGCATTAGAAGCCAATGCAATGATTTCTGGGGACTAGGGTTATTTATTCGTAATTTGAGGTGTTTCATTTGTGTGGTCAGAGTGTTTGAATTCTCTGCAACAACAACATTGTAAACTTTGACGTACAGTAACTAGCAAGGAGGTAGTTGCAATATTCTGCAGGTATCCCGGATGTACAGTATTAACTGAAATGACCTACATACTGTATTCAAGTATTGATCAAGAGATAAGCTATAGTTAATATATATATTAGCAGATTTTGATCGGAGAAGCTGTACTGCAATGAAATTTGAACCGCCCAGCTGCAGTGACGTTAATAATTAAAGCTTCTTGAGGTGTGCTTAGGGCAGAGCAGTTTCCACCCAATGCCGTCAGCAGAATCCTAGATAAGGTTTTCCTTAACTGTACAAGCAGCTAATCAGCAGACCTGTGTCTTCAGATTGCATTATTTGCTTCTCGGCAAATAAACACTTGGTTCAGAGCCAGTTCAAGCTCGCAGTCTTCTTTCAATGTCTTCGCGTGCACCTAATCATATCTTAAACCTCTGGACTTGTACACCAGCAAAGATAAGCGTACTGTGAGATGTATTGTCCTACAGGCTAGACTTGTCCACACCTGTTTCGTGACATTCTTGCATCGTCAATACTGCTGGAGAATTTGGATACACCCTAATTGAGTTATCATCTTCATAGACAATTCTGTCCAAATCTTGACTTAGTCTATGGTGCTTAAGTGTGTTTCAAGGGCTAGCTCATAGGTTGCACCTATACAGCAGTATGGAATTACACAGGTATTGCGTTGATATATTTTCAAGTTATAAAATTTGGCAGTAATATAAGTGGGTAATTTATTACCTCTGTTATTGTGGTATTTTAATTTGTTTATTATAAGATGCGATTACCGTAACAGTTACCTTAAATTCACTTAAAATCATTATTCAACGAGGTCATCAGATTATCTTTGTCTGGTCATACCTCATTCAAGAACTGTTCTTGGTGAACGAGCTTTTCGATTGTTGGACCAACTTATTTGGAATTCTTTCTATGTGTCTGTGCACTATGCTCATTCACTTATGTCATTTCGTTCTCAACTTAAAACTTACCTCTTTCAAATTGCTTATCTACCTACCATAAGGCTGCCTCTCTGTCTTACGGATATTGACCTGAGTATGGCTTGGTTGTGGTGTGCCATCGGTTGATGCCTTGTGCATTAGATACGAGTGCAATGGTAGTTACTAATTACAATTTACCTTTATAATTGTGGTATTTTCATTGGCTTTGTTACAGGGTGTCAATGCCATCACTGTTACCTGTATTATTGTGGCATTTTCATTTAATTATTACATTGCATCATTACCATCACTGTTATCTTTATTATTGTGGTATTTACTTATTACATTGTATCATTACCATCACTATTACCTTTATTATTGTGGTATTTACTTATTACATTGTATCATTACCATCACTGTTATCTTTATTATTGTGGTATTTACTTATTACATTGTGTCATTACCATCACTGTTACCTTTATTATTGTGATATTTACTTATTACATTGTGTCATTACCATCACTATTACCTTTATTATTGTGGTACTTATTTATTACATTTTGTCATTCCCATCACTGTTACCTTTATTTTTGTGGTATTTCATTTACTTTTTACAGGGTGTCTTAGCCATCATGGTTATTATCACTGTTACCATCGTCAGAATTTTTTCCAGTTTTGTTTTGTGCTGTCTTTATTGATTTTAAGTCATGGTCCAGCAACCAAATAACAAAAATAAATTATTAAAATATATTACAGTTAATTAATATGATAAAAACTGATAGAGTGAAATGCACGATAAAAATAATAAATATGCATGATGAACAGCAGAAATAAATGACCAAAATTTAAGGGATAATAAGCGAATATGGTAAGAAATATGATCAAAACAAATTAAATTACCGGGTAAATTTAAAATTAAAAAAAATCAGAATTGCATTATTTGAACCCTAGCTGCATTGATGAAAGGGTTGATGATTATCACATGCGTTTATATGCATAAACATAATATATACATGCATGTATATATACATACACACATGTATATATGTATATGTGTATATATGCGACTGTGTGTGTTTACTCCATATTGGTTGCTGACAAGGGCAAAGGGCAGATGGTGGGTATCCTTCTGGAACCAAGTGTAACATACCTCCCAAGGCTATGGGTTGTGGTCAGGTGTGTTAAGAAAAGTGACGACCCGTACTCTGGCAGGTAATAAAATAGACCCACACTCAGAACAAACTGCAAAATAGGAAGAACATTTCTTGGGTTGGTAGTGAACTGGATTTTGATTTAATGGGGTTTTGGTAAAGTTGAAGAATTGAAGCTAGATGCGACAATCGTACAAAGAGAAGCGACAATTCCCATGCGACGGTTTTCTAAAAGAAGTTGAAATAAATATGCTCTTCTCCTGATTTACCTTCCTTACTTTTGTTTCCTTACCTTACCTTACCTTGCCATATCTTGCCTTCTTTTACATTCTAAATAGATGCACTGTAGATGTTTCATTGACACTTGTACATTTATTGCCTGGTTACACGAAGAGTCCAACCAGAAGTCAGCTTTCAGGTGAAGGTTTCTGTTTGAAACCTCTGACAAAATTAGTTCCAGTAGTGGTTTTAGGCAGCCCTTGAATCTGGGCAGTTGGCAGAAAAAGAAGTAGCCATGTCGACCAATATTGGGCAGAAGTGATAATGTGGCTTAGAGGAAGAAGAGCAGTCACTTAAACCTGAGACAGCCATGGGTATGAAGTGTTAGCAACTTCATTTTCTTGGCCTCGGCATATGAGGGCATGTGACCAGTCCTGTCCCTCGCCGTCTCTTATCTTCCCACTGACAGAATACGGTCAGTGTACTGATTGTAGCTGAGTTGGCTATGGGTGCAGGTGGAGCAGATATCTTGAAACAGATTTTTGTCCTGGCTGGGATTTGAACCTCCGACCTCTAGGTTGACAGTCCAGCATGCTAATCATTAGACCGTCATGCACCCCTTATAATGTAGCATAAGTGGTCTTACTTAAATTACCTAGCTTACCTTGCCTTGCTGTGATTTATGTTTATCTTTTCTTGCCTTAATTTACCTTCTGCTTCTGACTTGACAAATCTTATCTAGCCTTACCTTTACTTACCTTGCCTCGCCTTACTTGACTTATCTTGGCTTGCCATGCTTCGACTGAACTCATATTTCCTTACCGTGAAGTATCATGACTTGCCTTGCTTTTACTTACCTTACCTTTGACTTACCTTGCTTTATTGTTTACCATTGCAGGAAAGCTTCGGGTGATGGTTTTCGTACAGATAGCTACAGAAGTTCTGGAGATATGGGTGAGTGATTGTAATTGTAACACTTATATAGCGCCACTCAGATCAGCGGCACTCTCAACCCGCATCAATGCCAGCACCGGCAAACAGAAAGGTTTCAGGCGTCTACGGAATTGGTGAGGACAGAGGGCAAGAGGCTCTTGGTGGTGAGACAAGGGGAGACAGTTCCAAGCGGAGGGACCCACGTAGGCGAAGCTTCTGGATTGTGCCGTGGCAGAGCGCATACGAGAGACGGCCTTAAGGCCGCGTGCCGAGAATCGTAAGGAAGCCCTCGCAGGCAAGGAAGAAACCGGGGTACAAAATTGATTAGGTACGACGGAGCAGACCCAGTGGGGCAGTTGCGCATGAGGGTGAGGGTTTTAAGCTGAATTCACGTTTGGACAGGGAGCCAGTGGACGGAATCACGAATAAAGGCAGAAATGTGGGCGAACTGAGGACTATCACCTATAAGTTGCTGTACATATATTTCATAAAGATACACTGATAGAAGGATAATACACTGCATTCTTAACGTGCCACTTAAACCTACGGTAGTGATCGGCTCATTTACAATAAGAAGAGTCAATGCAAATAAGTTTGTCTTATGCAAACACTCAAACGTTCTGTTCTTGGTAGTCTCGTGTGGGATGTTTGAATCACTTGTAGTGTGGACTAATTATTACTGCATTCGTCATTCATCTCCACGTTGGATAGCCAAGATGAAACTGATTATTCTCTGTTAAGCCATGCAGTTGAAGAGTCTAGTTTTGCTGTGCTTTGATTACTGTAGTCATGTTTGTGCTTCAGCCGAAGATTCTTTGACAGAACGACCCGGCACACTATGTCTGGTCTGTTGGTGATAGGGATGTGTAGTAATGAATGAGCGATCTACTTGCTTACCAAGTCAAACTTCTTGTAAAGACCCCACCTAATTCCGGTATACGGACCATTGGTCATTGGCTTATTGATCATAGGACTATCGGTCAATTCCTGCTGTCTGCCTTAACAGTGATAGTTGACATGGCAATCCAGTGTAATCTGAGGACTCCGATAGCAACATTATCATTATGCCCAAGCTTCATTTGAAGTCGATATCAAAATTCATAATCTTTTGGAAGAGCCTGTTTGAATTCCAATTATTATTACTATTATTACAGAGGTTTTATATAGCACCCTTTCAAGGTTACTCAGGAGCGCATAGGTCTCCAATAGAGTCTGGAAGTGAGTAAGGAAGTTGGAAGAGGTGTGTCATAAGGCCTATTATATTGGACGTCAAGGAACTGACTTAATGCAGAGAACATGACAGCGAATTCCAAAAGCCTGGACCAGCAAGCGAGAATACTTGAGGATCAAACACTGTCATGGTGTGAGGCATAGTGCGACTGTACGTTACCTCCCGGAATAACGTACGCGTACCGTACGTACGTTATCGAAAAAAATAACGTACGCGTACGTTAAAAATGCCACATATTCATCTGATCATTCACAAAGAATCTCAATATAACTATAGTCTTATAAGGTTAAGCGTACCGTACGAGTATGTCAAAAATGACCAGTTTAGCTCTACAGTATTGGTCTCCCCGTACGCAGGCCTAGTTATTTACGAACGGTACCGAAATTTGGTATTACCAATAAAATGACCACTGGCACTGACCATCCTATAAAATGTGCCGTAAAATCTTAATATTCTTCACACTATAGGGGCCTATACATTAGACATAATATTAGCAATTTGGAATTTAAAAGTTTAAAAGTAGAGATCATTGAACTGATGTAATGGTTAAAATTGTTTAAGACCGTCAATTACCAACTATTATTGACTTTTCTTGTGCACAATGTTATGTATTTTAATTTCGTCATGAACAGATGTGAACGTACGGTAACGCACGGCATAATAACGTACGCGTACCGTACGTACGTTATAGAAAAAATAACGTACGTACTGTACGTACGGTCGCACCTTGGTGTGAGGCATAACAGGAGTTACAGTTCCATTGATCGAATCCAAATATTTGTTTGTTTGCATGTATGTATGTTTGATGCATGCATGTATGTATCAAGCTACTTAATATAGCGCATTTTAAGTATCTTACGAAGACGCTACATGCTTGACTTTCTAACTAAGTCTAAGTTATGCGTTCTAGGACAGTTTGAAAGTGTTTGCAGAATGGAGCTAGATGCAATTTCACGCATGTGCGGTGGAAGACTGTTCCAAGAGCAAGGCTGAAGACATAAGAAGGCACGGTGGGCACAAGTTGATGTTTGAATGCACGGCACCTGCATATCTCCATGAGCAACAGAACAATGATCGCCATTGACTTGAGACTGGAGCAGAAAACTCACTGATGTCGGTGCAAGGCCAATAACAAAGCCTGTCCCTGAAGGAGAATCTTTAATTTGATTTCTACACAATGGGGAACCAGTGGGGCTTATCTTGCATATAATCTGATATACGAGAGAACTTTCATAAATTGAGTTGTAGTATGGGTGATGCAGGTGAAGAGGGATCAAAGCTGATGCATTCTGAACTTGGCAGAATAGAATAACAATAGTGCATCAGAGTAAAGAAATGTTCTGTGGCACTAAATAACAGATTACGCCTAATGACGTGTATCTGATGCAGTTGTAATGTCAATGTAAATCTCTGGAATTTTTCAGCGCCACACAGAAACCACGTCAGGGAGACCAGCTTATTCAATGGCGCTATATGCTATATCAAATCAAGTCCACAATAGCCAGGCTGCCTTGTCCGTTCTGGTGCCAGGTCAGAGTCCGGGGAGGTCAAACCCGAGGTCAAAGTGATAATAGCAGAACCTGCAGAGAGAATTCAATTGGTCAGTCTTAGATAGGTCTCCGACTAGTGGAATACCCAGGTCCTTGAATGATGGGATGTGCCTAGCCAGATGTACTACTTCTTCGTTGGGCTGAACTTGAGCCAATTGGAAAACATTCATGAGTACTTCTGTCGGATGGGTAGCACCTTCTGTTCAGTTGAATATCATAAGCATACCGGTGTATTATATTGTAGTGTATTTATAAATTTCTAAAGTGCCTCTCTCAGTCCAACGTAGTCAAAGGCACTCCCAGTGCGAAGAACCCCGAGGAAAGAGAAAATATTTGAGACAACGGATAGCTGTAGCAGGACCCATTGTCATAATTTGGCATTACAGTGATAATGTGGCATGAACGATAATTGACAGGTAACTGTTGTAAGTCATTTGTTGTTTTGGCATTAATTAATTAGAGATAATTAACAGTTAGTAGGCATTTGCAATGCTTGATAAATCAGCAATTTTACCTTAACTTACTCTTTGCTTGATATAGTCTGCTCTGCATCATGGTGATGACAGAGGGTGAAGCTAAATCTAGTGGGATGCTACAAAACTGTCATGATTTATTTATGTGATACATTTGGACAGTGTCATTTGTCCGTAAGGGTCAGTGTGGGTGTGGCAGGTTTGATGTCAGTTACTGTTTCAGTGGACAGTGTCATTTGTCCGTAAGGGTCAGTGTGGGTGTGGCAGGTTTGATGTCAGTTACTGTTTCAGTGGACAGTGTCATTTGTCCATAAGGGTCAGTGTGGGTGTGGAAGGTTTAATGTCAGTTACTGTTTCAGTGGACAGTGTCATTTGTCCATAAGGGTCAGTGTGGGTGTGAAAGGTTTAGTGTCAGTTACTGTTTCAGTGGACAGTGTCATTTGTCCGTAAGGGTCAGTGTGGGTGTGGAAGGTTTGATGTCAGTTACTGTTTCAGTGGATAGTGTCATTTGTCCGTAAGGGTCAGTGTGGGTGTGGAAGGTTTGATGTCAGTTACTGTTTCAGTGGACAGTGTCATTTGTCCGTAAGGGTCAGTGTGGGTGTGGAAGGTTTGGTGTCAGTTACTGTTTCAGTGGACAGTGTCATTTGTCTGTAAGGGTCAGTGTGGGTGTGGAAGGTTTGGTGTCAGTTACTGTTTCAGTCTCGGCTCCGGTTTTGATTTCCGGAAGCTTGTTATTCTAAAAACTAACCTGCGTGCTACTGTAAACCCCGGGAGACTTATGTTCATGTCTCTCAAATGGTTCTTGATATTGTTGTTCCATTGTATAGCAGTGAATTCGTTCTGTCTATCTCTTTGTTTGTGCATATGGGTGTCTGTCTCTATGTCTGTGTGTATGGCTCTCTCTGTGTGTGTCGGGATGTGTAAGTAGTGCTTTAGGAATTTTATGTTTATGATTGATTACTGGCCCACTGCAGTGTTCAATTTTTATTATCTCTGCGTTTCAGTATGAGCACAAGGTCCTGTGCAATTTATTATTTGAGTACTTTCAGAAAGATCCACATACATACATGTATACGTACATACATGCATACCTAAGTACAGTACTTGCGTATATAGTATTGAACACTTCCTAAGGGCCACACATATCCATAGCAAGCGCCTCATGTGGAGGAGTCAGAGGAGGAGACAGTCCCTAAACCAACTTCAATCGATTGGCTTTAATCAGTGAATTCACTATGCACCAAGTACTTAAACTTCATAATGAGACCAAAGGTAGCGCAACTGCGCATATCAATATTATTGAAACAAGAAGCCTATCTGTGCTCACTGCTCACGCTCTATATTACAAATAAGAGAGTACTAGGTGTCAACAGTCTGCAAGTAGCCGCCATGGCCTACAATGGGAGAATTATTTTGGCCCAAACTGAAGACGTTTGTTGAAATGACCTTCAGGAGTGTTGTTGACAAGATAGAGAGATCAATTTCTATATCACATTCAGGCAGTGTGTGACATTGGTGACCTGTTTTGGAAGGATTGTTTTGAGTGTGCAAAAAGACAGGCCATCTAAAAGCCTCCTCAGTTCTTGACTTACTATTTTTAATGTGAAACAACGGAAAACCTTGAGCATGGCAAGACCCCAATGGGTACTGGTTGGACATCTTTAAGTGGTATTTGAACGTAATATACAGTGAGCTGTCGTCATTTCGGATGCGTTGGATGTGTTTAGTGGCTACTCATCAAACGTTTGTGAGAAGTGGTGTGACGTCAGGTGGCACACAATCTATTAAATTTAGTACTTTGCGAACTATAAAACAGAGTTTGAATGAGATTGTTTGCTCAATGAGCAGCCGTTTAACGAGTACAATATGGGTGTGATTCTTAAGGGTTCACAGTAGATTGCAATGAATGAAGGAACTCAATCACTGGATATCTTTGGTGGAGTGTCAGTAGCATGGCCATTGTTAATATACCTTAGTATGACTCAGTTTTCAATGACTTCATGGATGGTTCAATGTTCAGATCATAATCAGTAGGGTTCAAGTTTCAGTAGTATTGTAAAAAAACTGAGTGGCAATAAGGTAAACATTGTCAGCATGAAAGAAACGGTGTTTGTTTAAGATAAGAACGGGAAGAAGAGGTTTGAAAAGAAGAATGCGAAAACAAGGAGAAGAGTGTGAAGAAGAATGAGAAAAAAATGTGAAGAAGAGTGTAAAACAGAAGAACACGAAGAAGAATGCAAAGCTGAAGAAGAAGAGTGCAAAGAAAAATATGAAGAAGAAGATGAAGACCATTTTCTTAAGCTAGCCGTAGTATGAAGTGTCGCTTGATTTTTCTTAGCTTTTGCATGAGAGAATAGGTGGCCATTCTTTCCCTTGCTCCCTGATGTTCCCACTGATGGTATATGCAACAGTACTCCTTATGGCTCATTTGGTTAAGGGATGCAAGTGGAGCAGAAACCTCAAAACAAATTTCTGTCATGGAAGGGATTTGAATCCAACTGACCTCATGATTGATAGTTGAACAAGCTAAATTACTAAACTTTTGCAGATGAATAAAACTGCCAAAGTGATGGAAGCAGAGTCATTAGGAGGTAAACAATGCTATAGCATGAAAGAAAGAGTATTGTAATGAGATAAACAATATATACTGTTACACGAAGATTGGAAAATGCAAAACGGAAAAGAAAAAAAAATAGAAAACACGAAATCAAGGTAACGCTCAGAGGCGTAGCGACCGCCCTCCGATTGGAGGGGGCCCCTTCCTGGAAGGGGGCCCCTAAAAGTGGCAAAAAATAACGATTGATTAACCAATTTGCGGAGAACAAGGCTTGAAAGAAGTGCTTTGCGTAAATGGAATACATGTACAATATAGGTCGTAGGCCTATGTATACATAATATGAACCCTGTATATTGTATATTACCGCATTCCAGTTTCTACATTGTAAGGGGCCCGGACGTATCTTTGGAGGGGGCCACGTTCTTTGTTGCTACGGCTCTGGTAATGCTCCCCTGCTGGCATAGGCGTTTCAAACCTGCAAGACATGTCCTTTACTGACACACCCAGACCATTAACTAGATAACTAAATTCATGTCCATTACTGAATGTCAACGATTGTTGAGTGTACTATTATCAGCAGTTAGCATTTTTTAAGTCGTTTCAACATGGCAATAACTCCCACAGATTTAAAGTCCAAACGGCCTAGACCTACGATAAATTCTCGTACTGATTCCCATTTATGGAAACCAAACAATGGCAGAATGAAAGAACTAGTCTTATAAGAAGATAACAGTGTATGTCAAAAAGAAAGAAACTGTCGTAATGAAGTGAATTATTATGGCTAGTGTAGTAGCCCAATAGTTACTGTTTACTCTTTTGTCTTAAACACTAGATCATAATTTTAATGACAAAAGTAGTCACACTTATAAGGTCTCTTGGTGGGTTTTTCACCTTTCTTCTAATTTTAAGCTTTCAAACAGACTATCACAGTGCGATAAACAGTATCTTATAGTGCAATAGCAACTTAGCAACCTATAATTTTGGGGTCATGAATGAGTCGCCTGCTAAAGCCAGAGGTTAAGTAAGTGTTCTGTTATCGGAGTGCTGTACAGTGTTTGCCCCTATGTTGAACAATTGATTGTGCTTGAGACAAGACTTTAGACAAGTTTCCACTAGGATGTATAAACAAGCGTTGTTTCTTTACTGTCAACTTTTTATCAGCGCAAAATGAACAGCTTCATATGCATGATATTGCTCTGTGACTTAAAGTGCATTACAAATTTTTGTTATAACAATAATTATATTCACTATCTATAAATTGGACAACACTGATTTTTTCTCAGATGGTCTCAACGCTTTCGGGCGACCTGACCCTGCAATCTACGAAGTTGATCACCTTGTGACTTTCGACGTTTCACCAAAGCTGGGTGTGAAGAACCACAACGATGGAATGGAACGTCTCAAACACATGGAGCTGACATCTGGTGTTTGGACTATGAGACACCTGCTCAGCGTTGATGACCGGGAAATCGTGATCACGGAGAAGGCAACACGCAAAGAGCTGGAAAGCTTCCCAATCAGTCGTGTCCTCGATCCGGTGAACATTACAAGCAGTGACCTTAAGGAAATCTACAACAACATCGTCATTTTCATAGTACAGAACGAGAACTCAAAGCAAGCTGCAGAAATGCACATATTCCAGTGCATTGGAAAGCCGGTCAGCTCCAGTTGAAACTTTCAAATATTTTACGCAATTTCATTTTCAACATCATTGTTTTGGAGTATAACTTGTAACACTTTGATTGAGTACTATTTAACTGGTTAAAAGTTATTTAAAGATCTACAGTCAAATGATATGCATAGGAACTGATCATAAGTTTGAATAATTAACTGTTGTACAATGTACAGGTATCTTTTTCTTATCTTTTTTCAAGCCTTTTATTATGCTGCAGCCTCAGTTACTATTGCCCTGCGTCATGGTGATGAGAAGGAGTGTATAATTTCTGGTTGTAAACAGTGGGGTAAAACATCTGTATGCAGGAACATAACATATGGGGGATATGTCAGTAACCTCGGGAAGTATCCAGTTCAGCTTTGACTCCTGGATCGGCGCAATGCTCAACTTAGCCTAGAATTGAACAAGGACACTGTTTTTAGTGTAATTTAACAACTCAGTCTTGATATGCCGCAAATTATTCCGATTGCGAAACTTCTGTACACAGAAGTTGCTGTCATCGGCAGCATAAGAACAGCGTCACTCCCACGTAACTGATCTGACCTTTGAGTGACCTCTCAACTGTAACACACCTCTTCAATCCCAGGTGCACAGCACACATGTCTTGACCATTTGCCTGATTGCTGCAACAGAGATGGTTTAGTTTAAATGATGCTGAAAGGGTAGATTTCACAGCTAGTTTTCACAGCCAATCTAGGCCTACATGCTTAATTTTTTCTACTACACAGGGTCAGGATCTAATAGATGACATCGAAGCGGCTCGCATGGGGAAGTTTCCACGGTACGTGAACTATAACCTACCTTAACTATTGTGAACTTCATTGACTCAAATATGTTGGTAATATTTGTGTATCATCGCACTTGCAGTGTGCCTGTTAAGGACCTCCAAAGATGCTGTGTACAATACATTACAACTGTATTTGATATTGCCCTCCTTCCAAAGTTCAGAAGTGTATAGAGCATGAATGGCGCAGAGCAACTGTGAGTGAAGGACTTGCTCAAGGACCCTGCACAGTAACTGCCTCAGGTGCGTTACAGGGCGAGCGCTGTTACCAATCGACCAGTGGCCTCTTTCTCACTGATTTAAACATTTGGAGGTCAAGCTAGGCTAAGCAATTTGTTAAGCTGGGTTGTGCAAAGCAGATGTACATCTAGTGAAAGACTGTGTTAAAAAGTCTAATTCAATGTATGCAATGCATGCATGTAGTGAAAGATTGTTGAAAGGATTGTGCATTGCATGAGAAGGCAAGATGTGGTTGATTTTATTAATATGATTATCGATTATGCTTACTTGAACTCAGTACATCTTGATGAACTTTAAAAATATTTAGGCTAGCTTTAGTTATATTTAGTTGGGCATGTATATCTGTAAAATCTGCTCCTGTTATAGTTTATTTCAAATATGGGTATGTATTTGTTGCGTACAATGTACCTAACGGTAATGCTTGTGCACTTGTCAGATGTAAATAAAGGTAACTTATTTCTTACTTTCCTACATGCAGTAACTCTGATTAGTTTGTCTTTGAGAGTTGCTCAACATATGCCACTGAATATATATATTTATAGCCTGCCACTGAATTTATGTGAATTTTGTTCATTTACCTTCATTTTCTTTACTGGATATGGTGACAAATTACTTACTTATACAGTATATTTGATAACAAATTACAGTGTTAGTGATCTTTAGGTCTGTAGGTAACGTTCCAGGTAACAAAGTCTACATAGGGTGTCTCTGAAGTACTTTGATTCAATTATTGAATCTTTTGTAGTAAAAGTAAGTTGCGATTGCATTTTTGCAGCCCTGCAAATGGGAAGCGACAAAGCGTGTCATCGGAGAACAGCGAAAAGCGTCGTACGCAGTATGACGACAATCGAATAGTTCCAGGGAACAGACCGTCTCGATTTCTGCTGCACTCACCGGCGTCAAGGGTGGGCAGTATGGCACTTCCGGAAGAAATGGAGAACGACGTTGTAAGGAATTATTACTGTCATTCCTTTGGAGATAATGTTAATGGCATGTCAGCGTTGTCTGGGACTTCTTAGGTTTGGTTTACGCAGCTATTTTACAGCTGTTGTCTTGACTGCTTTTATGGTTATTTATTACCAGTAGCCATGAGTATAAAATTTATAATAATAATAATAATTCATGAAGCCCTACATACTCTTGTCGTTGTAATTGTAATTGCAAATTTATATAGCACCACTTCAAACAGACTCTTCTGTTGTTTTCCATGTCATGTGGAGTTCATCAGTTCTCTGAAAAACAATAGCAAATAATGATGATGATGATAATCACTACTGTTATCTTGTGTGATGTTGGATTGGCATTGTTGTGCAGGAGTTTTCTTAGATTGGTGCTGTATGCTAGCTGAATGTCAGTTTGCATTACATTGCCTCACGTTATAATCTTTGCAATCATTCATCTTCATCTTAATCTCTGAACTTCTAAAGCACCACTCGAAGGCCAAGCACAGGGCAGGCACCAGCCTATTCAGGAATGCTATGTCAAGTCAGAGGGGGTTTTTCAAAGAGTTTTTCCAAAGAGTAGTCCAAACGAGGTCGGAGTCCAGTTACCAGGGAGTCCAGGTCAAGAGATGAGGTAGAGCAGCTGTTAAGGCAGGTATCGTTTAGGGCTAGGGGAATTGGAAAGCGGAGGATCAGATGAGTCATGGTGGGAGTTCTTGAAAAGGTGAGACTTCAGTTGTGAGTCATCATCACAGACGAGTTGCCTCAAAGCAAGGCTCTGAAAAGCCTTGTTTAAAATACATTACATTAGCAAAAAATATAACTTTACTAGCAGTACCATAAATATAATTTTAATGGCTATGGTGGTAGTAGAGATTGAACTTGGTCAGCCTTCATGGGTTAATCTCGATCTTACTTTGCATTACCACATTTCGACCTATGTGACTAGGAAATTATTAAATCTGAATTACAGTAAAATTACTAATTATAATAATTAAGTGAATGTTGATTCGTGTTGTGCCTAGTCTAATTAGCCAATTACTTATAGTTTTTAAAGATAATGACAAAGTTTGCTTTATTTTGCTAGGAATTACTAAACAAATGCTTTGACACCATCGAAAGTTTTGTTGCAAGCCTGCAGCAGGCTGCAAATGCCCAGAAGAAACTCGTGCAGGCTAAGGCTCAAGGGCCAGTTGACCCTAATGGTAAGTGTATTGCATGATTAAGGTAATGTAAGGTTATTCATAAATTATCTATGTCTTTAATTAAAATACTTAAACGAGTCTAATGATCCCAGTAGTGCCATTGGTTTTATGGATGAAGAACCTGTTGCCTCAAGCAGAGACTAATCAATTAATGAACCCTGATGAAAGGCATAAATATTAAAAATGAACACCTTGTCACTGGGTGATCTTGCACAAATGTAGAAGTAGGCCTATTGATAAAATGATAATCGAATTAGTAAACACACAAGAGGGAAATATTTTTAAAATAATTATATAGATGGTAAATATTCACACAATAGAGAAATATTAAAAAAATTATCATAAAAATCATTAATAAGCTATACCTGGTTACTGAAATGGGAATGTAAAGTGGAAGTCGGTAAAAGATATGTCTGGTGTTTAAAATAGTCTAGTGAATAAATACCGTTAATTGAAGTGGAAATGAAAATGGCAGTGAGTAAAAGAAGTGTGAAGATACCAACAACCTATTTGGTACTGTAAAGGTACTAACAGCCTACCAGGTACGGTAAATTGTTTATTTTTTCTGAAGTTTACTTTACAGATTCTATTTCTTTTTCTAATCTATAGGTATTTTTAATTTCTTTCGCTGTTTCATTTTCTGTTACTTTCAAATATTTTTAAAATTTCACAAAGCCAATTGTTTATTTTTCAGACCTTAAGTATTTGACAGACAAAGGAAGAGCTCCACCAGCAAGAGAATTTGTCGATACTTTCCAAAAGTTTAAACTTGCCTTAAACCTTCTGGTGAGACTTTAAACATATTAATAATCATTGATAAGAATAGCTACTGATAAACGTATGAACCATAGACAGTCCTTAAAACACATGTATGGTGTGCAGTAGTGTAGTGTTAGCATGCTGGACCACCAACTTAGAGGTTTGTGTTTCAAATCTCTGCCAAGGTCGAAATATCTTTCGGCATTATGGTACTTCTCTAGCTCTTAGCAAAATCAGCTACAATGAGTACACTGGCCACACACTGCCTGTGGGAAGACCAGGTGGCGAAAGGTGGAATGGGCCACCAGCTTTCATTTGCAGGGGCTGGGAAAAATGAAGTCAAGCATTTCATACCATGATTGCCTCTGGGGCGACCAGTGAGCACACTGGTTGCAGTTCTATAATAGTTGTTATTAGTCTTCATTCTGCTGTAAAACAGACTTAATTTGGTGTTAGAATGGTACCTCATAACTTGATATATGGCTACCAAGCATCAGTCTTGTTGTCAAGACCTTAAACCTCAAGACCAAGACCTTGAACCTCAAGACCAAGACCAAGACCTTGAACCTCAAGACCAAGACCAAGACCTTGAACCTCAAGACCAAGACCAAGACCAAGACTTTGAACCTCAAGACCAAGACCAAGACCAAGACCTTGAACCTCAAGACCAAGACCAAGACTTTGAAACTCAAGACCAAAACCGAGAAAAATACCCAAAAAATCACAACCATATCCAGACTTCTATTCCTTACTAGAAAAATTGTCAAGTCGGACCACTCGCTATTTTAATTAAAACATGAATCTTTTATTTTATTCAAACAAAACAACTCAAAATGCAGACTGCAGAGAATTTCGAATTCGTATTTACAAAAGTCCTTCATGCGAAATGTTATTCCAAATGCCTGTTGCATTTATAAAAACCAATTCGCTCAGAATTTTCGGACCAAGACGTGAGCTGTGGGGCCTCATAAAAAATCTGCCATGTGACAAATACATTCTACAGTACTGAATTCATTGGCACACAGAGCAGCTTTTCAAGCACTTGATGTAAATGAACACATCGTGAGTCTATTTTGAAATCATTCTATGGTAAATAACCGGAAGTCAAAATTATGTCCAAAACAACAGTAAAGCCTCATTCACACCGTGTAAATACTAAAGCAATTGCATTAGTAATTATTGGATAAATTTTTTAAATCCTTACGTTTTGTTAAATGACTATTCATATTGACAGCCGGTCTTGGTCTTGGTCTTGCGAGACCAAGACCAAGACCTTGAGCCTCAAGACCAAGACCAAGACCTTGAACCTCAAGACCAAGACCAAGACCTTGAACCTCAAGACCAAGACCAAGACTTTTAAAAACGAACTCGAGTGCACTCGAGACCAAGACCTTGGTCTCGAGGACAACAAGACTGCCAAGCATAGCATTGTAGTTATAACGTTTTCTTTATTATTTGGTTAGTTGTTAAGATATTTCAATTGCTCCATCTTTAGCTTATGAATTCCTTAAAAATTTTCATTCCTCTTGGTTGGTTCTGCATGCCCCTGGTATGCTTAAACTTGCCATAGGTGAATCTACTCGTTATCTGAGCAATGTTTCTTAACTGATCATTGAATCTTCTGTCCTTAGTGATACTTCACATCATTAGGCAGTTGGTTGTGAGACGCCCTTGTAATGGCAAGCTGTGTTATTGCGCCATAGAAATCGTCATTGTTATTATTATGGGCTAGGGTAGAGAGCGCCTCTGGGTAGTCTCCGGGAGTGGCACTATATAACTTTCCGTAATAATAAATACATAAATATTAATAAAAGATCTTTTGACCCTGGTTAAAATACAAGAGAATGAATAGATTACAGAAATTTTTAAAATTAACAATGATGTTGATATGGTGATAATTTAATACTAATATTAATAGTAACTTATATTTTATGTTTATATTTTCTAATAGCCAAGGCTGAAGGCTGCGCTGAAGGATCCAAATGCTCAGGAGTTGACACATCTGCTCTTTGCTCCTCTCGCCCTCGTCATTGAGGCAAGCCGTGAACCGGATGGTCTGCCAAAGCTTGCCATGAGTGTGACCTCACCCCTGCTCAACCGTGACACCTGCATCCTACTCGATTCCAGTCTGCATGCCAATGAAATTGACCTCTGGAGGTCACTCGGAGACTGTTGGAACATACCAGCGTAAGGCAGAACTGTCTTGCGGCATCGGACTTTGATGCAAAATCGTCTTACACATAACTTTTTTATTTTCAATAATTTATTCCTAAGAAGTAGTTGAAGCGCAATCCTTAAGCTAACCGAGAGAGAAAAGTATGAAGTGTCAACAACTTCATTTTTTTTATTTCGACGTGTGAGGGATGGTTGTTAGTTCTCTCCATAGCACTCTGATCTCTCAATCACTGACAGGTTGAGTTTGCTGTGGGTGGTTGAGTTTGCTGTGGGTTGCAGGTAGAGCCTAAATCTTAAAACATCTTTGAACTCAAGCAGGGATTAAAACCTTATTCTTTGATTTGACAGTGTAGCAAGTTATTACTACAAATAATCTAAGTAAAGTTCCTCATAGATTTTTTTATTTTTTTATCCTGCTGTGTGAAACGCTCTATTGTATTGTATTTAAACATTTATAAAGCGCCTCTAGTATAGTGGGGTGAACTGTTCAGGGGCGTTCCCAGTGCACAAGGGCAAAAGAAAGGAATGAGTCCTGAGAAAAGCAAAAGGAAGACGGGGTTACCTATTAAAATTTGAGAGCGAGTAAAAGGAGACAGTGTATTCCTGAGAAATGGACCAGTTGAGGCAAAAGATTGGGACTGCACCATAGCTGTTCTTGTTTGAGGAACTAAGAGATTCAGTCTGTTCGAGTAGCGAAGTGGATGATGCGAGGAGACAGAAAGAGGCCGGTAAATATTTAGGGGTGAGACCCCACTGTGCCTTGGACACCAGAATGAGGATTTTGAACTTAATACGTGCAGAGAGAAGAAGCCAGTGCAGTTGCTCCAACATGAAGGATGTAATGCGTGAGTACAGGGGCGTAACTTTGGTCTAAAAAGTGGGGGGTACCAATTTCTTCTCCATTTTTGCTTTTCGCATGGAGACCATCTATGGGAAGGCGCAATAGGCCTAATAAAATATTGATTGGCATTGTTTAAAATGTGGGGGTACGGTATCCCCCAGGCCAAAAAATGGGGTACGGGTACCCCCACAAACTATGCCTATGCGTGAGTAGCTCTAGCGATTGAGATTAAGGATAAGTGCACTTTCAAAGCACGTACTAGGTTTCAAAAAGAAACATAGAGCCTATTGGTTCACTGGGCCTGAGTAAGTGTTTAGTAAATCTTCTTTACATTAATTATTTTACATTGACATTTATGCTTGAGTAAATGAGGTCGTTGCATGTGCCTTTGAGACTGTAGTTAAATTGTGTGAGTTACAAGTGTTTGTTTAGGATTAATAGCCACTGAACGTGCACTTCGAGATCTCTTCATAAACGAATCAACGTCTCTTGACTTCATTTTACAACATGTTGTTGCATGTTGCAGTGACATGTGGAAAGGTCCAGTTCCACCTCCATATGTTCCTCGCTTTTATGACAACTCGAGACCGACCAGACTGCAGAGCAATGACAAAAACCTAACTGTTCCAAACGGCAATCAGGTAATTCATACATTTTTACATTCAGTCAAAGCATTCATTTTGAGCCTCTTCAAAATACCATCCAGAACTACTCCAAAGCCCAGCCTGAGTGAAAGAATCCACTGTGGTTTATTGAATGGGGCGGGGAGATAATTGAATGGTAACACGCTGGCACGAACATCAGAAGGACACAGGTTCGATACCTGCTAGCGCTACAAAATAACTCAGCCTTCATTCCCTAGGTAGCGATTGTAAAATGAGCAGTAGTACAGATGGGAGCCTTTCATGGCTGCTGTACAGTTAAATTCGACTCCTGTTAAACTTGTTTTCGTCTGTTACTACTATATCATGTAATCTTACTGCGTACTTGTCAGTTTGAATTAATAAACGAAGATTATTATTATTATTATTATTATTATTATTATGGAGATCATGGATGTAGTTGCTTATGATACTTAGTAACGATTACTACTATGACAGTAAATAATAAAAACTGATTTCCACCTTAACTTCATGCTCACTTACTGGCTGGTTACCCCAGACTCCGACATGGAACCGAAAATGACCAAAATCTGGATCAGATTGGTTCCCTAAAGTCTGACCTGGCATCAAAATTACTAAAACTCTGGATCTGTGGGCTTGCTTTGATGCAAGGCTGATGAATCATGATAATCAAGCAGCATCAGTTAGATGTAAAGTAAAGTAATCACAAGAAAACTTGTCAGGGGCGATGGACTCATGAATGTTGCAAGAAACTGGTAATCTAAAAGTGATTAACTTACAATGTGTTCTTATCTACTGATGGATTGATTTTAAGGTTCGTCTTGTTGCTGCGACTTGTTCAAGTCAGGTACAAAAACTTATTCTGTTTGCGTTGTTTCTCTCCAGGTTAATGGTGGCATGCAAAATGGAGCCAAAGAACCTGGTACCCCCAACAGGTTATTATGCTATGTTATTGTACTAGTAGACTGTGTACAAAGATAACAAATAATGATAATAATATAATAATAATATAACCCTGATTGTGTGTGTGTCCGTGTGTGTCCGTGTCCATTATCACTGTAATGCCATCAATGTGAGCTTCTTTTTCTCTCTGTCTCATTACCCACTGGTTTCCAGTCAGTATTAGATTATCACCTGATCAGAGTTTGGACATATATTTAGCTTAGAAAGAGCTGAGTTACTAATCCTTGCAAAGACAGGTTGAGTTTAAGATCCAGTTGCTGAGCTGTGTAACTGTCTCCCTCTTATCTTGGGGAGCTATGCATCTCTTGGTCGTCTCTACTAGGCTACAGATCTTATTGTCCACTGAACAAAGTCACTTGATTGTTTCCCAAGCTCGAATTTCCACAGAGGCATAGAAACTTTGACTTAATCAGCCCGTCATTCTACAGTAGGTTGCTTCTTAGCATGAAATGTGGGCTCCTGGCTAATTGCTTGCCTGGTTTTTGAAAAAGATCATCTAGTGATGTATGTAATGTAAATCTCTTAAATTTCTCAGTGTCACACAAAAGCCGCGCTAGGAGAACAGCTTATTTACCGGTGCTATATCAGATCAAGTCCACAGAGCCAGTTGTTTGTAATGGTAAATTGTAATGATATTTATAAAGCGCCACTTCAAGAAGAAACTCATCAGTGGCACTCCTGGCCTGAACCAGTAAAATCACTGTCAAATAATACAGACTTCAGATGCTAGTGAAACTGTGGAGGGGTCAAACTGGGGCGCTTCAGCTGCAGCTCTTGAGAAAGACGGTTCCAGCTGGTGGGTCCAGCATAGACAAAGCTTCTGGACTGAGCTGTAGCAGTACGCGTAAGAGGGAAAATCAGGAGTCTATGGGCAGCCAACCGAAGGATGTCATGACCCACGACTGAGAAGACCAAACTACAGAAGTGCCTAAGTTATGATGATGATTATAAGCTAATTATGCAGAAGGGTCAGGATCTTAAACTCAATACGCTGCTGGGTGGGGAGCCAGCGCAAAGTATCCCACATTAAGGAAGTTATATGACCAAACCTTGCGACACCTCCTATAGGACTGGCGGCAGCATTTAATAACTTACTGTATCTTCAAAATATTAGCTAGCGCGAGTCCTGCAAAAATAGCATTTCCAAAGTCCACCCTGGTGCAGATAATTGAAGTAGTGACAACATGAAAGCTTGGTGCTATGGTGGAAATCGTTGGTGAGACCTCAAACTTATCTTGACTTCTCACACCTGAGCTTTATCTCATCTCAAGTTTATGTTAATCTTATCTTAAATATTTTAATTCTGTGTGCTTATGTATATTGCCAGACCAGAAGGCCTTCCAAGTGAAGGAGAATTGCAATGCGTACATTCAATTATGAATACATTACTAGTTCTCTTGACGTTTTTGCTGTTAAAAGTGTATGAGTTATTGTTATGTTTTAATAGAAGCAATCAGACTTCACCAGTGCTCACGGGTGCCATTAACGCTAAGCAGGAGGAGTACCTCAAGGTGCTGAAATTAAAAAAAGCCAAGTGAGTCATTTGTCAGCTTTAAAATTTTCTAGAACATGGTTATTGAGCAAGTGGTTGACCAAGCAAGTGAGAGTCGTACTCGGTGTCACTCATCGCTTTGTCCGTCTACTCATTAGGCCAGTTAGCCAGTCAATCAGTCATTAAATGAGTCAATCAATCATTCAGTGCATCATCCATGAGTAATATCAGTCATTAAGTGAATTACTCATTTAGTCATTCATTAAATCATTTGCTAAGTCAGTCATTTGTTCAGTCATTTGTTCAGTCAGTCATCTGTTCAGTCAGTCATTTGCTCATTCAGTCATTTGCTCAGTCAGTCATTTGCTCAGTCAGTCATTTGATCAGTCAGTCATTTGATCAGTCATTTGTTCAGTCAGTCATTTGCTCAGTCAGTCTTTGATCAGTCAGTCATTTGCTCACTCAGTCATTTGCTCAGTCAGTCACTTGTTCAGTCAGTCATTTGATCAGTCAATTTGATCAGTCAGTCATTTGATCAGTCAGTCATTTGTTTAGTCAGTCATTTGATCAGTCACTCTGTTATTCAGTATTCACTTTAAAATCTGAGAAGAATTACACAACAGACAATGGTTTTGCAGTTTTAACACTGCTTAGTTTGACTCTGCTGTGCATACAGTTTCAACCTATTTTCGTAATAATACCTTATTATTAGTGTTTTTATCTTTATTAATATTTCCGTAATTATTAAGTGCCATTATGTATGGACAAAGCATCCTTCAATGGTGTTGAGCTATGTGCACGAAGGACTTGCTCAAAGTCTTTACACAGTAACTGTTGCAGGAAAAGTTCGACATCGAATCTCGAATCGAATCAGCGGGTACCAGTTTGATATTCATGTAGCGTGTACCACTGTAACATACCTTATTCATGTAGTGTTTACCACAGTAACATACCTATCTATATATCATTGTAGGCCTAATAACTTTTCTGCAGTTTAAAATCAATTAAACTAAAAATTAAGTTAATTAACAGAATTAAAATAGCGCAAATCATTTTTTAAATTGAAACCAATTATACTGTTCTGTTCAGGGTCCATGTTCATTAAATTTAGTCGTGCACATTAATGCCTATATCACACAATTAGTTTACAGCAAAAGGCTAATGATTTTTCAAATCATGGCGTCATTTTGGAATCGAAAATACAGCCGTCCAATTCGTTATAGAATTGAATATATAATCTTAACAGGTCCCTCACTCAAACCCACAAACTCTGCATTGTAAGGTGAGTGCTCAAACCAACCGACACCATGACACTTCTGTATAGATTAATTAAACAGTCGTATGCTTTTGAGGGATCCAAGAGAGATGGCCAGGGGCATCTACACCATAGAAACTTGGAGCAAATGCGCCATCCAAAAAATAGGGGGAAGATCTGTCAGTGTGTGCCACCATTTTAGGGGGGGGAGGAACGAGAAGGGGGGAAAAAGAGGGGGAAAAGGGACGTTGCTTCAATGACTTAGGAGGGATAGACGCCCCTGGAGATGGCCAATTATGGTTAAGAGTATTGATACATGAATGCTGTAAACATAAGATGGAATGTTAACGTTACCTATGTTACAGTCTATCTGATTGTTCTGAACTGTGTTTGTTGTCCGTGTCCAGGGCCTTTAAGATTGCTCAGGGTCGAGTTAGCAAAAATCCAAAGGAGCTCACAGTCACCGCCGGAGAGTTTGTTGAGGTAAGTTCAAGTGGTAACTGGAGAGGGTCAAGTTGCTGGATGTTTGTGGTCAGTTATGATTATAGTATTATATCCTGATGTATGTGGTAGTTGTATTTGTGTATCTGGCTATTGCTCTCATTTCTTCTAAGCACCCTTTACACCGGAATTGGCTTAAACACTGTCTTTGGGAGCCACATCGAGAACTGCCTTACAATGAGATGTGAATATGGCGCAGAAAGGAGAAAGTCAGCTGTATGGAATGTAAGACAAATGAAGAGAGATTACAAATGGTTATTACAGGTAACGAGAAAGAAGATCCCTGATAGGAACAATTAGAAGCCGACAAAGAAAACGGATGGGCCACATAATGAGAAGAGATTCTCTCCTAAGAACGATAATCGAAGGAAGAATGGAAGGGAAAAAGACGAGAGGAAGACCTCGTTTGATGCTATGTGATTGGATGATGAAGGACGGTTATAGCGAGCTGAAGGAGAGGGCTAAAGAACTTGATGAATGGCAACATTGGATGTACGAACCTGCCTAGGCAGGCAGAGAACTGGAAGAAGAAAGATAGTGAGGTTGAGGTGTACCTCGAGAAGCCGAATGGGCTCGAGTGGGGCCTGGAGGCTGCAGTGTGGTTCGTATGGCCTCCCATGGGCAAAAGAGAGGGCCAGAAATGGCCAAGGTGAATCGAAACCCCTTAACATCTACGCCTCACAAAATCCAGTGCATTGGTATCTGTTGACTGTTGAGGTGTCATTTTGATATATCGTTAGGATGTTATTGTTACCTGTGGCTTGTAATCACAAATTTGTAGAGCGCCACTTCAAGAGAAACGCCTCAGAGGCCCTTCCGACCTGACAACAACAAACCATGATTGAAAGGAATGGTTTTCAAACGCTTGCAGAAAAGGAGCAAAGATAAGACCAGGAAGTTCGTTTTGGAGGTTGCTAGGCAACCTATTCCAGAAACATGGACCGACCACAGCAAAGCATTTTTTGAGCACTGTGGAAGTTCGAGCCATAGGGACAACCAGGTCGCCTTGTGTTAGGTGTCGCAAATATAGCCACCTGGTTTGTGAATTGTTTGTTTCAATTAGTGGTTCAGTGATTGATTAATTTATGGTAGAGCGGCTGGCAGGATCATATATGTTGGCAGAGTTTGTATCTTTTTGCCTAAAAGACTACTTCGAGGATGTTTGAATGGTTGATCCATATTTTATTGACTTATTGGGAATATTATTCTTATGTTTGCTTTACCAGTATTTGAATTTTTTAACATAGGTTCTTGAAGATACCAAGAAATGGTGGAAAGTATCGAACATCAACAATGAATCGGGTTTCGTACCCAATACCATACTGATTGCTGTTTAAACACCACTGTGTCAGACATTGTTCTTCAAAGTCATGATTATGTGTCATTTGCTACAATCACATTGGATGCCTGTTTTGTCGCTTAAACTTGTCCTTTTGTAACTGTTGGAGAAGATAAACACAGAAACTTTACTCTAAACACACTTAACCTTTTGTAAAATCTTTCAGGTATTTATACTACAAAATTTGGTTTGATATTGAATGCACCAGATTATGTGATAGGCTGGGTAGTCGCAGCCTTAGTTGTGCTTGGAAGCAGATGCTGTTCCAGTTATTTTTGGAAACTCCCATCAAACCTCCATAAATTTCCTCGTTTATTATTAAGTCATCACATGACACCTTTTCTGATCTTCCACTTTTGTTCCCCTCTCATTTAAACACTATTGTAGTTCGTAACAGCTTTACATTAGTGTGGTTGATTCTTATATTATTTATTTATTTATTATGAACAGTTTTATTCTTAGAACTTAAGATTTCAGTTTGACCTGGTTAAGCTCTACTAATTAAGTAGGCTTTCTGGTTTGCTTTTGGAATTTTTTTATTTACATTCAACAGTTCAGAAAAATTCTGTGTTTAGCTTATGATGCACTTGTACAAAGTTAGATAGTCATGCAAGCGCCTTATGAATTATTTGACATATACATACATACAGACAGACAGAAAGTAAGAGAAGGCATAGTGGGAGCAAGGGAGAGAAGGAGGAAGAAATGAGTGTAAACTTTCGTAAGATTGTATCCAATGCTAGTATCTCTTTTCGAAGACATACTAGCATTTGATTACTAATGTACTAATTGCCTCCCAAAGTCCTAAGAAGTTATAACACTTAAGTTATTGCACATGCGATGCTAAGGTGCTTAATTATGTAAACAGATTAAGTAATTGGTTAAATCCATTCTTCTATTCCGTTCAGTATACAATTTCATGGAAAATGTTGTAAAAGGAATGCTTGTTTTATTGACGTTGTAAAGTATTTGAAGTTGGTCATACTTAAATTGGTTGAAACTGTGAAATTGGACTGTGGACCAACAAGGAATATGGCCAAATTTCAACCTGCCTTCCCCAGAAACCTCGGTAGAACATGAATATTTATTGGGATTGATTTGCATATGATTTGCCTAATTTATGCTGTATGTGTCTGTTATGATTTGTATATATTTTCAGGTTATTGTTTATATGAAGTCTATTGTTATGGCCATGGGATATAATACAGTGCAGTCCCTTTTACGTGCAACCCATTTACATGCGAATCCGCTTACCATAAGAACTTATCGTGTGGTGCTACATGGTAGAATCTTTTAGATCAATGCACACACATGTCTGATCTTCACTGCACTAACCTTTGGTGTGACAAAGGCATTATCACGTATATGATTCTTAGACGCACCTGTACATGTTTCGACTCGATAAACGCCATGCAGGTATGACAGCTAGTATAATTATGATCCCTACGTGTGCCCTTGTGTGCAATCTAGCTAACAAAGGCTGGAATTAATTAATTCTTTATAAATTAGTTAATTGTACAGTACTGAATTTCAGCATAGCCCTCCAACTGGTAATACATGCCAGCGGTGGTTTTGTCTTCCGATGACCTTGCGTAAATGGGTCTGCACTCTGTTACATTGCGTGGCTAGGTGACTGAACAGTTACTTTGAAAAGCATTGTGCCAATATGACCAATCGAGATGATTGTTGCTCGGTAGCAACGTTGAGCATATTCTTAAAGCACACTTGCTTGCGTTAGATAGTTTAGTCGTATGAATATCGGAAAACAGAAAGAAAAAAACGATTCTTACTCAGGAAAAGGGTAAATCTGCTTTGGCCGAGTGAGAAGAACTTGCAGTGATAAATTAAGATCTTAAATTAATTTTTAGTGAACGATTTATTAACAGTGGTATATTCAGAATTTCTGTGATGGGAAGGAATCTAGTTAATTATGTATACTTTAAATACAGGTATGCAAAATGGTATGTTGGATAGTAAGCACTTTAAGGGAGTAAGTATCTTGGTAGTTCCCCTGTAATTAACGGTTGCACCTTTAAGGACATGGGGGGAGTTCTTTGTAAGTTAAAACAATACAAAAATGCGCTATGGGTATTTTTCAATTTAAAGTTTTGCGCTGATTTGCACAAATCTGCTCAGAAATTGCAGCACAGTGGAAAAGCTTTATTTTATACTACGAAAAGTTTAAATTTCAAGCCAGCAGAAACCATAGCGCAGCTGAACCCACTGACTGTATATGTACATATTTTGTGCGCAGCCACAGGCTGGTTTTATAATACTGTATGTTTTGAAAGTGAAATCAGGTGTGGAAATAGTTTCAACGATAGAGAGTGAATGATTAACCAAAACCTGAAGACAAAATGTTATGATTTTTCGTGTTGCTTCGTTCTATATCAACGAATGAAACCATCTTGTTTGTATTCTTGTGTTCCTTTCGTGCTGCAGTGCTGCTGAGAAGTTTCTTGAAATAGGTGCTATACAAATGATTGATTACATTACGTTAACTGGTATTATTTGTTCTGTCCATTGCATTAGTATTTAATGACTTTTTAATTAATTTCTTGATGTTTGAGGCCTATGACAAAGGAACAGCTGTTTGCTTTAGTCGATATGCTTTTAAGGTATTATGAGACTTTTATGATTTACATTGATTCTGATGATTAAAAACTTATAGTATCTAAATGAAGATATGTGATATAATGGCATACATCAGTATGATAGAGTTGATGGTGTAGGATTCAAGACTTGTGACATAATAGTATATACGATTAAAAACTTTTGCAATATGATTGAAGACGTGGAATAACACTGCACCGATTTTCCGTGGTTTAGATGATGTGTTTAGAACCACCGCAAACTAAGTTTATGCCTTCTACCTTTTGCAGAAGATTGCTTGAGCCCGGAGTTGAACCCAGAGCAATTGCTTAGAAGGCATCTATGCTACCATTGTACCAACCACACCGATATGATGAGAAGCTGATGGTGTCTGGTGGAAGATACTATGTGGTGGACTATCTGATTCAAAAGTTGTCATATGTGCTTGATAATCATGTGGTATCTCAATCATTTGGTATATTTGATTTGTAAACATATCTTGTATGTTATTGTGCATTTATAAATAAAGAATTGATGTGGAATTTCGTAATTTTTTTATTCTTACCTAAATTATGTAAATCTGTCTTGTGTAATGAAAACAATTCACTTAGATGCAGGGGCATCTACATGGCCGCATTAAGGCTAGTGAGGGCCCGGATGCTGTGATTACTACATATAGCCATCAGCACATGGCCCAATTACAAGTACAATAAAAAATTTAATGTACTTCCGAAAATGCGGGTCCTTCAAAACTGTGGGCCCGGGTGCTGCAGCACCCTTTGCACTCCTCTAATGCGGGCCTGGGCGTCTATCCCCCGAAGTCATTGGAGCAGCTTCCCCTCCCTCTTCCCCTTCCCCACCCCATTAATGATGGCACATACACTGACAGATCTCCCCATTTTTTGGATGGAGCATTTGCTCAAAGATTTCTATGGAGTAGATGCCATGCCCCTGCTTAGATGCCTCTTCCCTAACCAACATTCTACTCCCTATATATTTCCTTAGGGGTAGACCTCATATTACTTAACCTCCCAGATAAGGACTCTTGAAACTTTATATCTCGTCTGTTATTAGCCAACTAGCTCTTACTAAGCTATTACTTCTGTTCTAAATTTTTGTTGTACACCTACAGCGTTTTGCCTGTTCTACTTCACAAACGAATATAAACGTAAACATAACATGAACTATTAACCTAACCTAACTGTTAACTATTTATTTTTCAAAGTTGACAAATCATCATGCACACGCAGAGATTGAGGTAATTAAAATTAACAAAATATCGTTTGCATGATTGTTAGTCGGCAGGTGAAGTTTTAATCTTGATCTTCCCTTTGACAAAAATAATAATTAATGAATTAAATAATTCTGTATTGCCAGGTTTGAATATTAAGTAAATAATGGTTCATCGACCATCTAGCTTCTGGTTTGAGCTATATTTTCATCTACCATCCAACTTCTAGTTTCAGTTTCAGTATAAAATGTTTTCATCGCTCAACCGCAGCAACAATTTCGGCACAAAAACGATATAAGTCTAGGCCTATTTTCATCACAATTCCAACTTGTAGTTTGAGTTTTATTATGTATCATTTTCATCAATCATCCAACTTCTAGTTTAAGTTTTATTATGAAATATTTTCATCGTTCATCCAACTTCTAGTTTCGGTTAGGTAGGCCTATCTAAAAAGGTCCTTAGGCCTAGGTATCTACATAGACATAATTTACCAACCTAAACTAGGCTACGGTTTTACCAAATTAGCCTAAGTAACAACAAATAAAAGTGTAGCATTATAGGCCTATATATATAATTATAGATAGGGGAGCTACCTGCAGACAGTAAAGGCTTATTTAAAAATTGTCGTTGGAACTGTATTTTTTGCGGGTAGGCCTATACAGCGTGTAGGCCTACTTAGCCTACCTCTAGAGACCGTATATACTCACCTCACAAAATATAAATATTTATTTCTATTAAAATTCTGTAGCGTATACTCACGAAATACTGTAGCGTATACTCAGATTACTCACCTCTAATTTGTTTCGGTAAACTAACCGATAGCGTGTATACTCACCGCTAATTTTACCACTACAGCCCTGTTGGAACATAATTATTTATAATAAATAAATAAATATTCGAGATAACACATTTGGTCGTTAGAGGGCCTATTGGTCGCTGTACTTACGCTTGGCACAGAGCGTAATAATAACATTATTTTAGCTTGCTACAATAATGCAAAGTTAGCAAAGAATTGAATAAAATATTTTCAAATGCAGACGACCGAAATCCTGCGTTGAAATCTAGCAAACTTTGATTTGAATAGCCCGCCTAATGTTTCCCATCCCCACACCATTATAACGTCACAAAAAGAAAGTCTACTATATATACGGATCGAAAGGAGTATATGTTGGCCAGGCGCCGTGGCCGCTAAGAAAATTGCAGGCGCATCGTGTCGCTGGATTGGATCCAAAGCTCGAAATCTGCGCTTGAAAAGGCCTTCGAGCGGATAGAACCGACACTATTTTTCTCATATTTTTCCGCAAAACTTGACGAAATTCTAAAAAAATTCGTATGATTTTACTGGTAGAAATTTTTAGCTTTTAATGAAAACAACGCGACTCTTTAGCTCATACATCATAAGCCTAAAATCACTGATTTTAGGCTTATAATGTATGAGCTAAAGAGTCGCGTTGTTTTCATTCAGCCATTCAGCCATAAGCCAAAAACTACAGCTATAGGGCGGGTATTAGGGCCTCACAATTCGCAGCATGGGAGCCTAAAAATTCTGAATTTCTTGGGGCTTCTAAAAAATTTATATGTAGGCCTACTGCAGAGTCTGAGGAGACTGGTCCGAGCACGATACCTTCCTGACTCCCAGCAGAGCTTCGAGCAGCTCTGTCAAGGCATCGACTCCCGACAGTGTGATTCTCGTTAACGTTAACGACCCTTAACGTTTCACTCCAGCAGTGCTACTCTCCTACTTTGAGCAAGCTGGGCTTCTGCCATAAGCCTAATCTGGCTTCATGGGCCCCATTCCACCGAAACTGCTCTCTTATCCCTATAACTGTCTGATATATATTATAGCTGATGATCACTCTCGTCTCTCCTCCCCCTCTCTCTCTCTCTCTCTCTCTCTCTCTCTCTCTCTCTCTCTCTCTCTCTCTCTCTCTCTGTCTGTCTGTCTGTCTGTCTCTCTCTCTCTCTCTCTCTCTCTCTCTCTCTCTCTCTCTCTCTCTCTCTCTCTCTCTCTCTCTCTCTCTCTCTCTCTCTCTCTCTCTCTCTCTCTCTCTCTCTCTCTCTCTCCTCGCGCTTTTTGAGCATCTGCATTTGACATGGTTGACCATGAGATTCTGCTTCAGCGACTGGAACTGTCCTGTGGCCTTTCTGGTGTCCCTCTTCTTTGGTTTAAAATAAATCATACCTCTCTGACCGCTCACAGTTCGTTGTCCTTGGTGAAACCACGACTCAGTCGACAGAGATCGAATTTGGCGTTCCCCAGGGCTCGGTGCTCGCTCCGACGGTCCCAAACTATAGGCCTACATCCTCTTCACTGCTCTTTATTTACCAATTTAATTATGTAATTAAACGACCATCCGGCTTCTAGTGTCAGTAATATGTTTATCAATTGTCCAACTTCTAGTTTGAGCTTTGTTTACTATGAAAAGTTCTCATCGTCCTTGTTATGTAAATAATTTCCGACGCTAAACTACACGTTTATCGCTGTATTGTCCTTGGATCGGCGATAATGCTAATAAGACTTAAGTAAACACGTAGGCCCAAGTAGATTTCAATGATGCTAGTGATAAACACAGTTGAGGCTGACGAATGCTAATATGATTTTCGGTGGTGGATCTCCCGGTTGAGGTGATGGCCGGGTCTCCTTTTTAGGTGGCGGATCTCATAATTCGGGTGGCGGGTCTCACGATGCAGGTGGCGGATCTCAAATCAGAGGTGCCGGACCTCAGACCGGCAGAATTGGCAGCTGAGTTGGCGTTCACGAATGCAAGAGTGCCTATAGGGCCAACGACGACCTTAAAACGGCCCTGTACTTCGGCGTTGACATGAACACAACTGCCCCAGATTATTATCTGGATTTACGGTCAAACCACTGAAGCGCAGAACCAAATGCATGCACCGAGATTCCGAACTATCTCCTCGGCCAAGGGCGGCGATCATGGGGGGGTCGATGGGGACAGGCCCCCACCTTTAACAGTGGGGGGACACGCCATGCATCGGCCGTCCACTTTTTGAAGAAACCCCAAAAAAGGTCATCAAATTTTTTCGTGCGTAAGTTATCTGGCTATCGATTTTGCTTTGACTGAGCACCTGTGAGTAAGCTGATTCCCGCGACTTAAAATATTTTAGCTTTTCTGACGTGGTAGAAATCTTGAGATGATGACTACTATTATAGAGTCATATAGTCCTTGACTCTAAGATCTATTAGGCCTATCCATGGGCATCAGATGGGACCCATATGGACACTATAAAAGTCCCATAATGAAATATGGGCCCTACACGGACACAATATGGCCAGGTTGGCAGAGCAGAGGCCTGTTCTGTTTGAAAACATGTCTATCCACTAATCCACGTCGCTTAATTCGGAAGTGCTGTTGATGTTTCCCTCAATTTTACGACTGCTCTGTTGCCAGGTGGTATAGAGGTAACTATTATATATAGCTATCGAAGCTGCTTATCTGATATCTGATAATAGAGCAAAATATGTACGTTGTTTGTTATGTTTTATTTCAACAATTTTATATTTTACTAGAACTCATAAGATTCGATAAGGGCCGGCTAAATTGGTTTCAGATTAAGAGAATTGTCAGAAAGAAGAAAGCCTAAAACTCAGAGCAATCAGATTTATCCGAAAATTTAAACACCGAGATCCGAAATCATGTCCTTAATGTGCTTCCTCATGCTACCACCAGCACCTTCGCTGCAGCTGGTAAGAGCTTCAGCAGCAGGCCTGTCGCGAAACTCTAGTCAACAGTCTGTCTGCGATGCTGCGTCTTTTCTTATTTATATCTGTGGCCAAGATGGAGATGACGACTGCTAAAACTGTCGCGGTGTTCGCAATAATTTTTGGCTGTTTTGCCGTTTTATATCCCAAAATATTTCACCCGATGGTACTCCACGTCCTCGGTATCGGTCAGCAGAAGCCGAAGGTCGACGACACTCGTAAGATTTGATTTGTTCGTCATCTTAAATTCAGACCCAGGGAAAAAATTGGTAAGTAAGGATGGTAACATGGCGGTTTTAATCGTTTCAAAACCAATGCATCTGCAATTTTTACGGTGTATTCTTAGTTTTCGTGAAGTGTAGTAAGTAAAATAAATTATGGGAACCATGTATATATTGTTGATTTAAAATTCGTATACTAAATTAGGTAATCCTGGGTTTTAGCGTCCGAAATTATTTACATTGCATGAGCGATGAAAACGCTTCACAGTTAAACTGAAACAAGAAGTTGGAAGATTGATGAAAATATCAATGAAACTAGAAGCCGGATGATCGATTAAAATATTACATAGTTAAAGTCAAACTAGAAGTTGGAATTGCGATGAAAATATATCGTTTTAGTGCCGATATTATTCCCGTGTAGGCCTATGACCGATGAAAACATTTTATAGTAAAACTCGAACTAGAAGTTGGAAGATTGACGAAAATATTCACGAAACTAGAAACTGGGTAATCGATTAAAATATAACTCAAACTAGAAGTTGGATGAACGATGATTATTTATTGTATATTGTATTAGAACGTTTCAATGAAAATAATTTCGGACGCTAAAACCCAGGATTACCCTAAATTATTGGTCTCTTGCGCTTGGTTGTTGAGTCGGAGATTTTTAGTCGGAGCTGATGTAGCACTGTATCTGAGAAAGATAGACCGTGAAAAAGGCGGACACACAGCTTATATGTGGAGGGTTAAATGCCCAGAATATCGTTTAGAAATTTTGAGTATGTGTTCTTTTAGAGAGCCGGTTGCCACAGCACGTGAGGCCAGGAGTTCCTTCACATGCCAAGAACCACCCTGTTCGTGATGACATCCCCAGCCACATGAGGGTAATCCTCTCTCTCTCTGGTCTTCTGGATTTTGTTCTTCCCTTGGTATCTTTGGACAACCCTGTTGACTTGACACAGCATTCATGAATAAGCTGGTGTACTGCAACTGGCTTTAAGTAGCACCTTAAAAATTTCTGAGATGACGTTAGTGATTATCGTGAGAATACATTATAACTCTGGACATTTTCTACCACGTTCACGACAACTGGGAACATTAATAGAGAGATGTAGTATGATCTTAAATTTTTATAGCACCAATTACCATCTTCAGCTGATTGTCTAATGACATGCATGACTGCAATTCTTCATTTCTTGTAAAAAAAATTTTATATTTAAAAACCGGTAATCAGTTTTGTTTATACCATTTATAGATATTTTTATTTAACATAGAGGATTATTCAGTTACGTAACTACTTATTGTGGATCATGAGCTTCACATTATTCAGAATTTTTTTAGTTGTAAATATTGTTAGTTCATGGAGTGAGGTTTATAAATTCATGTTTATGTTAAATTTAGGGCTACGGATTTTAACGATTAATTAATTGATTAATCATTAAAAATTTTAATCGATTAATTTTGGCTTGTTCGATTAACTTTCTTTCTTATTTCTTGATGTTGAATGGTCCATTTCCGGAGTAAACAATATGGTGAACAATGATAATGTGAAACATTCAGTGCTTTTTTTTCTAGAGAAAAAGGCTCCGGAACTGAACAATAGGTTCTGGGACTGAACGATTATGGAAGGGCTAAAATCCTGAGAAAAACAGTTCACAACACTGGAATTAAATTAAAATAACTAAATTATTGTTTTTATTGTTAAAACAAATAAATTATGCTTTATTAGCTGAAAAAAGGTGCTGGAACTGTGTTCCGGCACGTTCTGGCTGAAAAATGCTCACTGGAAACGTTTGAGTGGAAAATTAAGCAATCATTTGCATTTAAGGTAGTGCTGGTGGAAAAGTTGAAGATGGTGACAAAATTAACTATCTTCATTGCAATAAACAGTTTGCTTACAATGGTTCAACCACGTCGATGATGTAGTAACTGACTCGGTTACTAAATTTTTTTACAGTTTTTCGTGCTTTACGTAACATACCAAATTAATCGAATTTAATCAATTAATTGAAGCTAAATTTGGGGGATTAATCGATTAATTTTTTAAAATCAGTACCAGCCCTAATTAAATTGGTTAATTTTTAATCAGTCGTGTATATGGATTATAGTAATGGTGTTCTTTTCTTCTGATTGAAGAAGCATGCACTCGTGTTTATTGCTTAGGGTGGGCCACACCCTGGCCTCAGGGCTGCAGCAGAGATGAAGAAGCAGGCTGCTGCCCAGCAAGGATCGGCTGGGAAGGGCATGATGGGAGTCGTCCTACCAATGTATGCGGTCGGCATAGTCATCTATCTGGTCTATACAATGAGCAAGGTAGGTCACTGTATGTCTGGTTTCGTGAATGAGTTGTGTTAGCTGTTTCTTTAAAACCCCATCTTTCAAAGTATAACATTGGTCTCCCAGCAGCTCGGATTGGGTGCTTGGACCGGGTCCTGCGTGCAGCGGCACGCCTTATTGGTCGCATCCCGAGATTTGGCCATGTCACCAAGTACATGTGGGATGTTTTGCATTGGCTTCCTATCCCACAGCGTATTGCCTATCGGGTCTCTGCCCTAGTGTGGCGCTGCCTTGTGGGTGAGTCCCCTGTGTATTTGCGAGAGCATTGCCGCTCCACCGTGAACATCCAGCGCCGTGGTTCCCTGCGCTCTTCTAAGCAGGCTGAGCTTCTAGTTCCCCGCTCACGGACTGCCCTTAGGCAGCGCCGTGATTTTTCCATCGCTGGCCCTGCAATCTTGAATGGGCTCCCTGTAGTGCTTCGCTTAGTCCCAAGCACCCATTCTGCCACATTTTATTCAAATCTCAAGACTGTACTCTTCAGCCGGGGTTGGGTCGGGAGTGCTTCTGAGTAGATAACCTTGAAGAGGCGCTATATAAATTCTCCATATGAATGAGCTACTTGGATTCGTCTTTGCTGTCAGCACTTACACGATTCTGTTCGATCTTGGATTTGTGTTTATAATGATAAATATAGGAATGTATTTAGGTCGAGAGAGCCTCTTGAGGAGTTTCTCATGAAAAGACACAATTGACAAATTTGCAATTTCTGGTGCAATTCCTATATTTTGCTAAACATTTCGCTAAGTCACATTGAAACTAGTCAAACAGTTCTTGGCATTGGACTGTTGCACTCAAGTAGTTTTAACTGTTTCTTTAAAACCCAAAACAGGTTTTTGGACGCAAAGATAAGAACGAGAGCACAGGAAATGGTGATTATCTTGGCAATCACTTTTCTGATATCCGGTACAACGCTGATAAGCAGAAGTTTGTTGTTGGGGACACGGAGCAGGAGGAGTTCCAGCGGAAGAAGGCGATCAATCAACAGAAAGATCTGGAAAAACTACTCTTAAAGGCCGACAAAGAAGATATAAGTAAATGAATTTTATGTAATAAAAGATATCATAAAAGTACACAACTGTAAGTGTTAAATATGAACATAGAAAAAGTTAATGTATGTCTTCTAGAAGTTTAACTTTGTTTGCATATTGTACATGTGAGAGAACAGTAACTTTGTGTAATGTATATTTGAGATTGCTATAAAGGTGTTTATAAAAGATCAGCCTTCTGGAGTGAGCATAGTTGGTTGGCTGTGGCCCAGCATACGTAAGGGAGCCGTTTATGCTGGTTCCGAGCCAGTCAGGATGTTAGTTGCTGTGCTCAGCTGCCCATTGAAATGTTCGTGTCGCTTGCTTCTGTACACAAACAAGACCACACGAGACGGCCGTAGAGTAATCGATAACACACTGGCGTGAAGAGCTGAAGGTTCCAAGATCGAACCCCGTAGACCTCTGTAAGGTTTTTCAGCCTTCCACTCGCTAGGTGACGGTGGTTAAATGAATAATTAATTAAAGAACAAATTATTATAATTATTATTAAATTATTACTCTTGTAAATTGATCTGTTTTGCCTGATTCGAGTAAAATTACATTTTCTTCCTAGCCAAAGGCGCACTTATTTAGATCTCTTAGATGGATATGTTTGCAGTGCTTTTTAGAGATCTTTAAAGGGTGTTATATAAATGATACATGCATACATGCTTGCTTACAAGACATTCCTTATGCATTGTGTTGAAGGCGATGTTGAGATGATAGAACTGAAAAGGCGCCTCTTGGAGACTGAAGCGCAGATGGCTCGCATCCTTGAAGCGATGGAAGCTGTTCAGCAGAAGGTGGGCAGCACAGTTGCTGCCGCCAGTGAAGCCTTAGCAAAGGAGGTCAGTGATCTACAGTTTTAATCCCCTTCTAAAATCAACGACTGATACTTTTATTCTGTATTTTTTGCTCTTCCAATTTGGTTATCCACCATAGTTAAACGTCTCGTTTCTCTGACCACTTGGATTTTTGGCTAACCTCTTCTGTGGATTGTTGATGCAACTGCAATTTCAAGAGGATTTACATAAAATTGCAGTTACATACGTCCATTATTCGATTCTTCATTGTTTTATAGCTCTATATGCTATCTAAGTACAGACAATGGTATTGTTGACTTGTTGCTAAACCTTCAAATTCTTGCCATAATTTCATTGGCACAGCTGCATTTTGCAGTCATATGTTCCCATTGCCTTTTGGTTTTGCATAGCAACAATTAATGCCTCCTGGTTCGTCAATACATTTGTGCTTGAGAAGCTTGATGCTCTGTGTGTGCCTGCACTTGAGGCCGTGGCTAGTTTCAATACATTTAAATTAGTAGTTGCACCTTATTACTGTGACATAAACGGGCTGCTCACGTAGCAGTTTAACTAATCTAAAGATGCACATTTTAGGCTAATTTGAAAATTTATGTTGAACAGCGTCAGATGTACATAAATCCAGCAGATGGTTCCAACGTCCAACACAGGAGAAGGCACTGTGGGCTCCAGTTGATGTAGATGTTCCAAAGTATCATTGGTGTCAAGATACACATTTTTTGTTCTGTTTAGGAGGAGAACGTAGATTCCACGGAGATCGTTACTGGCCAGGATCAATCAGTGGCACAACATTCTGGCAAACGAGCAGAAAACTCGGATGATGAGGATGCGGAGAGCATCGAAGACATCGGCGCCATGGACTACGCTGCAGATACGGAGGAGGACAACGACGAAGAAAATGCCTGTGAGGAAAGAAGTGGTCTTGGTGGCAGCGGCGGCTCTGCGGAGGGTAAAGACATGCGAAACTTTATTAATCTGGCAGAGGAGCTCAATGATCTGACGGTTTCCAGCGGCAATATTTGGCGAGATGAACTGGCGGACACTAAGGGTGGCGAAAATGTTGATCTTCGCCAGAGAAATGTAGAAAAGCGACGGAGCGAATAAAATGATTGACGCGTTTAGTCTCCCGGAGTGAAGCACTTGTGTTGAACCATTGTTTGCACCGCAGCCGAATAATATTACATTTATTGTTATCAGTGTTAGCAGAAGCTATAGGGACATCAGGCATTTATTTCAGCTTATAGTTACAACCAGGGGTGTCTATCCCCCTAAGTCATTGGAGCAACTTCTTCCCCCCCCCCACTTTTTCCCCTCCCTCTTCCTTCCCCCCTAAAGTGGTGGCACACACACTGACGGATCTTCCCCCTCCCCTATTTCTTGGATGGAGCATTTGCTCCACGGTTTCTGTGGTATAGATGCCTCTGGTTACAACGTAAGTTCTGTTGCCATTAAGTAATGTAATGTAATGTAAGGGTGTTAGAATTAACTCTAGGATTATATTTGCTTGAGAGTTTCTAACTAAAGTTAGTTTTGACGTGAAGGTAGTTGGATAACCCCATCCAAAAGGACAGGTTCTAGTTTAAACTAGTGATTTCTATAATGACTTTATTGTCATTCGATTGGCATCAGTTTATGTTTTCCAAGCAAAACCAGTGTAAAACTAGTCAAATATAGTAATCTGCTCATGAAGTGTGATTGAAATCTGATAGGTCAAGAAACCAGAAGTTGACTGAAAATAAGTCAATTTTTGTAATGATGGTAGTTTTAAATTTGGGAGCAAATAGCGATATTTGACTTGTTCAGCTATAATGTTGGTTGGTTTCCCATTGAGTATGTAAATTGTTTATTTTGTGTTTCCTGCTCTTTACTTGTACTGTTGAGCAGGTTTTACGTGATTTAAATGCAGAGCTTGAAATGGCATTTGGCCTTTGGTCGTTTTACTTCATGCATATGCTGCATAATATTAGACAGACAACTCATGGATAATTTACTTTGGTCATGTTTATACAGATTACAGACTGACCATAATATACAGCAAATTATGCGATACTTATGCAGTGATACCATGGTTGTGCAGTGATACCATGTGTATATAAGCACATTGGCCATATTCAGTGATATTGTGTTTGTTATTGTAAGTGAACATTTGTATAGTGCTGCTTAAAGAGCAAAACAGATCAGAGGTGCTCTCTATGCTGTGTTAAGTATCATGAAGAACTAGAATGTATAACATCAATAGCAAAACTGCACAGTTTATGTAGCAACTCATGCATATTCAGTTATATGGTAATGCAGTGATTTGCACATTGCACATTCAGCAAGGCATATTCAGCGATGTCATGCACATGCGACGTGGTAATGCATATGCAGTGATATCTTGCATAATCTGATAGCATGCATATAGCATGCTTGTGCAGAAAGGTCGTCTAAGTGACACAGTTCAGGTGAATCTTGATTATTTTTGATTATTTTTCAATTGTGTGCATACTGCTTAGATTTAAGTCTCTTGTAAATAATCGTTAGTAATTATTACTTTTTATGCTAGTTTTGTAACCTTCGAGTTGCATTTGTGGCCGTGAAAAAATGCTCCAACCTTTTAGCATTGTTGGGTCCCTTCAGTGTCCATGACAACACTCAAGATATTGTTAATTGTGCTGCTTAACAGTTGAATGGTTATCATACCTTTCTCTACTCTGCTATAAATGAGTGCACTGCAGAAATTTGTTTTAAGGTTCGCCTGCACATGTGCCCCTATTGAGCTCAGCTGTGAGTACACTGACCGTACACTGTCGGTGGGAAGATCAGACATTGAGGGAGAGGACTGGGTGTCTGCCCTCATATGTCAAGGTTAAGAAAAATAAAGTCGCTAACACTTCATACCCAAGGTTGCTTCGTGCGGTTGGCTTGAGGAACTGCTCTTCTTTTCTCAGTTCTGTAGATATTTGTTGATGTGCAGAGGAAGTACTACACTTACTATAGCAGGGGGTGAGAGCTTTTTTGTGACATCTGTAAACTTGAAGTTGTGTCATTTTTCTTTGAGTAATTGTTATGAATTCTGCTTTTTCAAGTTGCAATGATTGATCTGATTGTAATCAGTGTTAAGATTATAATCGTATCAGATTTGCTATGCATACATTTAGTTACGACTGTTGGTTTTTGTTTGGCAAATGATTAGTCAAACAGATGTACAAAACAATAAACTTAATTTCTAGTCATTCTCTAATTTGTTTGTATGTTAAAGATTTAAATGTATTAAAGTTTCTGTTAACTTGGCTATTGAAATAATACATGATTCACGATACATTTGTTTAGCAGGCTGATTAGAAGCATATTCTGGTGGTGTTTATTTAAAACATGTACACATGTCATCTTTATTTCCATCCTGTATTCCGGTGTGATACCCTTGCAGTCGTATCTGATCAATCGATCTCCTTTCTTTATCTTTTTCAATTTCGTTCTCAGTGTTGCTACCAATAGCTCATGGTCAGTTCCACAGTCCGCTCCTGGCCTTGTTCTCACATCTCTTATTGTGCTTTTCCATCTTTTGTTTATCAGTATGTAGTCAATCTGGTTCCTATGCTTCCCATTCGGTGACGTCCATGTGTACAGTCTTCTCTTAGGCTGTTCGAACCATGTGTTCATAATTCCTAAGCCATTCCCTTTGCAAAACTCAACAAGTCTTTCCCCTGCTTCATTCTGTTCACCCAGGCCATGACTACCCAATGTGTCTCCATCGCCTCCGGTGCATTGACCCACCTTCGCATTGAAGTCACCTATGATCACTAGTACGTCGCCCTTCGGAGTTCTGTCCACTGTACTTTGCAGGCTGGTGTAAAAACCCTCATGTTCCTCTTCTGATGATATCGATGTTGGAGCATATACCTGTATGATGGTTATGTTGACCTTTCCTCCTCTGAATCTTACACTCAAAATTCTATCACTCACTGTATCATATCCCATTATCGCATTTGCGCTTGACTTGTCACACATGATTGCAACTCCATTTCTTCCTCTCTCTTTTTGTCCTGACATTATTATCCTGTATCCATTCCAACTGAAATGTCCTTGCCCCTTCCACCTTGTCTCACTTAATCCTAGGATTGCTATGTCCAATTTCTTCATCTCTCCCTGTATCACGTCCATCTTTCCGCTCTGCATACTTCGCACGTTCCATGTGCCCAACTTCATTTTCTGCTTACAGCTCAGGTTGAGTCTTTCCCCTCCGAATCGATCCACCACTAGACGTCCTTTCGGCTTTAGTCCTGTTGCTTCATTAGATCGAGGGGCCCTTGACTCTCCGTCTTGCTCTTCCCCAGTAGCTTCTAAGTCACGTTCCGGCCTGGGAGTCCCACCATTCGCAACTATCACCGTTTTTGGCTTGGTGTGTCTCATGACGATTTTCTTGGCAAGTTAACAGAGGTGGTTTGCCATTGCCTTCCCCTGGTTTTGCCTGCCGTGCCCGTTCGTTCCCCTTCCTAGGAAGGGTACCAACGGTCCGCACCACGAGAAGGTGGGCACGGAGGACTTTGGTTCACCAGCCCAGGTCGGATCCGAGTCTACGCTCATCAGAGACGTCGGTCAGGTCGCCTCCCCGTTTTACTCTGTATTAGAGTGACTGGTGAACCTTTGTGAACCTTTGCAAGGGTATCACACCGGAATACAGGATGGAAATAAAGAATCGGTTTGAAGTACTAGAGAGAGATGAGATAGAAGAGGAAGAGGATTCGAACAAACTATGGGAGAGGATGAAGAAAACAATAGTCGAAGTCGCAGATAAGCACATTCCAAAGAAGAAGAAAATCACAACAACGACATGGCTATCGAGAGAAGCCTTATGCATGGCGGTTGATAGGAAGGCTGCAAAGAAGGCAGGAGAAAAGGATAAGGTAAGGGCACTGAACAGTGCCTTCCAAAAACAAGCACGGAAAGATAAAGAAATACATCTAAACGAATTATGCAGAGAAATGGAAGACGAGGGAAGGAAGGGACGAACCAAGGAAATGTTCTCAAAAGTAAAGACAATCACGGGAAAATTTGCACCTAGAATGGGCTCAATGAAGGCAGGAGATGGAAATGTAATCTGCGATGAAGAAGGGATAAAGCATAGATGGAGAGAATACACGGAGGAGTTGTATAGGGAAGACAAACGAATCAAAAAAGAACAAATTGACGTAACAGAGTATGAAAAGGAACCGGAGGTCATGGAAGCGGAGGTAGAATGGGCAATCAGACAACTCAAGGACAATAAGGCACCCGGTCAAGATGGGATACCTATAGAACTGATAAAAGCAGGGGATGATGCGATGATAAAAACAATAACAAAATTGTGCAATCAAATATGGGCAACTGGAGAATGGCCGGAGGACTGGAAGAAGTCGATCTTTATACCTATATTCAAGAAAGGAGATGCGAGGGAGTGTGAAAATTATAGGACGATAGCAATGATATCACACACTAGTAAAATATTACTGAAAATAATTCACAAAAGAATGGAAGGCACAATTGAAAGAGAACTTCCGGTGAACCAGGCAGGGTTTAGGAAATCTCGTGGAACTCGAGACCATATAGCCAACATGAGGTGGATAATGGAGACAAAGGGAGTATGGACAGGAGGTTCACATCTGTTTCATTGACTATAGCAAGGCATTTGACTGCATTAACCATGATTTAATGTGGAAAACCCTGCTTGAAATGGGAATTCCCAAACACCTGATAATGTTACTAAAGGGTTTATATGAAGACCAGATAGCGGTGATAAGAACAGAATACGGAGACACTGACAATTTCAGAATCAAGAAAGGAGTGAGGCAGGGATGCATCTTGTCTCCATTCCTGTTTAATCTATATGCTGAAAGAATAATGAGAAAGGCAGAACTGGAGGGGGCAATTGAGGGAGTAAAAATCGCTGGAAAGACACTGAATAACCTTAGATACGCGGATGACACAACATTAATGGCAAAAAGAAAAGAGGATCTGGCAGAACTGATAAGAAGGGTCAGGAGAGAAAGTGAAAAAGCTGGTTTATACTTCAACATAAAGAAGACAAAGGTCATGACAACAGCAGATTGGGATAGTTTTGAGATAGACGGAGAGGAAATAGAGGTGGTAGAAAGCTTCACATTCCTAGGATCACTGGTTGGAAAGGAGGGAAAGTGTGATCCAGAAATAAAACGAAGGATTGCTATAGGGAAAGCTGCAATGACCGGACTGGAAAAGATATGGAAAGACAAACATGTGAGCATAGAAACCAAAAAAAGGCTCGTGAGAGCACTAATCTTTCCTACGGTACTGTACGGTTGCGAGACGTGGACAATGACAAAGAACATGGAAAATAAGGTTAACGCTTGTGAAATGTGGATATGGAGGAAGATGCTGAGAATATCTTGGACTGAGAAAAGAACGAACGAATCAATACGAGAGGAGATTGGAGTTGAGAATGAAGAGTCGTTAAAACAAACTGCGACAAGAATGAAGCTAAGGTTCTTTGGACATGTTATGCGATCTGATGGTCTGGAGAAGGAAATGATGCTGGCGTGCGGTGAGGGGAGGAGAAGACTGGGTCGCCCAAGGAGGAGATGGATGGATGAGATACAAGATGTAACTGGCATGAATTTGGCGGAATTGAGAGACTTGTCATCGAATAGGAGACGGTGGAGTGTGTTCACCAGGACGATCGCTAGAGCTCCACGAGCTGACAGCACAAGGTGACAAGGTGACACATGTCATCTACACATCTGGCAGTCCATTATGTTTGCTTGCACATGCATGCGTACTCCCGATGGTGCGTATAAGATGCTTGGAGCGGGTGTTGCCTTTGGCAGTGCACCTCATTAGTGGTATTACTAAGTTTGGTCATGTTTCTGATTGCATGTGGGATGTTGTGCATTGGTTAACTGTACCACAGCGAATTTGGTTTGGCGATGCTTACCTGTCTGCTTTAATACTTGCAAGAGCTCTGCCGCTCCACTTTGGGTGTTGATGGCCGACTCTCGCTCTGCGGTGCATGGTGAACTGTTGGTCCCTCATGCGTGCACCTCTGTTATGCAGCATTGTGCTTTCTCTGTTGTCAGTTGAACTGTTTGGTCTTTGGAATGAGCTCGAGTTGAAGCTACGCCTCCTACCCAGGTATAGGGTTCATCCATAAAGGACGTCCACAATGATGGGGGGGTAGGGAGGGGTCATCCAAATGCGGATGAGGAGGGAGGGTTATGACCAGTGCGGACGTCCGCATCTAAGTTTTTTAATTTGATAGTTTTTTAAACACCACCTTGTTTCAACCTTCCCCAAAAGACGACACTGTCCGTGAGGTCATTGCCTAACCTCAGGCACGGTATAAACTTTACTGTGACTTTAAAGAGGCTTTCATTACTGCACATCCTGATATGAAACCCAACACTGTCACTTAAACGTGCACAGGAACGGTGGAATAATTGTAAAAAGAATGATGATGACATTGAAAACTGGCTTTGGCATGTGGACGTGTACAAAGGGGGAAGGAGGGGTAAGGTCAGATGCGGACAAGGGGGAGGGAGTGGTCCAAAGTAGGTAATATTTTGCAGACTTCCTTTATGGTTGACCCCATGCCTCTGAAACGTTCAATAATAACCTAAAGTCTGTTCTTTTTTGCTGGGACTGGGTCGTGAATGCTTCTGAGTAGAATTCTTGAAGGGGTGCTATACAAATTCTCTGAATGAATGAATGAATGAATGATGAATGAAAGGATCTAACAGCTATGAAGCAATCTGAATTTTTAACTTCCAAGCTCCAAGGAAGTCGAATACGTAGTTGTATTCTGTATCTAAAAGAGTTACTAGAAATTCACAACATAAGGTGATCTCTGATCAGGCACGTGTGAACAAAGCTATCGGTATGTAAAATTGCTTTTATACATGTTTGTTAGGTCATTATTGAACAAGACGTTTTATAGTGGGTGATCGTGTTGAACAAGGTACGTGTAGTCGAGATCTTAAAAGACTTCAAGTACGCGGCTGATCAGATGTTGGTGATAGAGAGAGACTCAAGAGAGTTCTACAGTAACTGGCAACTGAAAGGGTTTGTTGACCCACAACAGTCCTGTGGTCCAGACCCATGAATAAGACCAGTAACCTTGAGGTTCATGTGGATCTGATGATTGGAATGTTTAGGTGTATCCGTCCCAGTCTGTGGCTTAACTTTGTCGACGGATACAAATGTCTTACAATAAAGAGTAGATTTCAGACCAATTTCACATATTTTATTTCGGCATGACCTATCAGTTTTGGCAATTTTTGCCAGCTCTGCCCCGACCGTGCCATGAAACTTGTGACAGAAAGTTCCCAGCAGAGACAAATGGTAGAATCATGATCTCCAAATTTCTACAGCGCCCAAAAATGTGTCGCTGGAACCAGCTTATTCACAAGTGCTTAGTCAAATCATAATCGAATGGTGGGAGGATGAAATCGGTTCCAGATCAAGATCCAAAAAGGTCAGGCAGACAGTCGGACGCTTAAGGGGGGGGGGTGGTGTTTAGAGTTGAAATGGCGAGGGAGGTAAGGGGGAGAGGTTGAGGAATCAGGATAGGATTTCTGAAAGCGCGATGTTTTCAGTTTTTGAGTGAAAGACCTGTGAAGAGATAGCAAGAGGTGAGGTTTTGTTGAGTTCATAGGATGGTTTGGATATTCGTCGTAGTACTGGGGGAGTTTGTTCCAGAAAGGTGGATCAGCTAGATTGCCGTGTTAAGCACCCTTGTGATGTTCTTAAAAGGCTCCTTACACGTAGCCACGCACGTTATTATTACATACATATCCACAAACCCCAGTATTATGGGACTTGTCTCACACCCACTCAATTTCCTTTAGATATCGGATCTCTCTGGATGAAATTATAGGCCTACTGTGACAGATGAAACCAACATATCAATGCGTTTATCTTGTGATTGTCTTTAGTTAGCTGACAACGAATGACTATTTAGAATGCGTGATAATATTAATTTATTAATAACGCAGTTAATAATTATAATTATAATGAGGGATTATTTTTACCTCGGGCGTTAAAAAAATAATATTTAGTAGTTCAAGCTGACAAATATGCAGTAAGATTACATTGAAGCATGACAGTACAATCAAGATCTTAATTAAACACATTTTGGCAGCCATGCAAGGCGCCGCCCTAGAGGGGCTTACTGGTATCGAACCGCGATCTAATGCTCTCCTGACCATGAGTGTTACCATTCATCTATTCCCCTCAATTAATTAATTAATAAGTATTATTTGCAGACCATAATGTGCCTTTTGAAGAACTCCCGTTTAACTGTAACACGATTTCTCTACAAGAAATCGAATTGGGGGGGCCCCGATAGCGCATTGGATAACATCTGGCGTAGAGTGCGAGAGGTACAGAGATCGAGTCCCATAGGCGGACATGCTTTGTAGGCTGCAATTTGCGCCGTGTATTGCAGGCTGTCTGTTCTGTTAGTAATTAAGATTTATCGCATAACATGTACATGTAGGGGAGAGTTGCCCCAATTGGACCGTTGCCTAAATTGGACCACAGCCGATTTACACCCTAGATACCCATTTAACTTCTTTTTCAACTGTTGTATTCTTGCGCAGTTGAATATTGATCGTATCGACGTAGGCAGTTCTACGGAATACTAAACATTTATTAAATGGCGGTTAAAACTCTATTTCATGTAGTTCTAATCTATTTTTAGCCGTACCTGACAACGAGGATATACATTTAAGATGAGCTTTTAAAAATGCAATCAAATTTGTTTTAGTTAGCCTATAGCCAGGTTTCATGTTTGAGCGACAATGAGTGCTTTTAGGCTAAGACCGACGTGGGTTGAACTATCGCAGTGTAAGCAGAAGTAGTCCGTGTTGCCTGGAATGGACCACACTTAGTTTCCTGAATTGGACCGATAATTTGGGGTGGTCCATTTAAGGACACCGGCACTTTCAATGTTATACTGTGCTTGAGGTGCTTATTTATATAATAATAAGTTCCATTGGCTTGTATTATGTCGAACAACATTTTCTTTCAGTTGTATATGTAGATGTCAACGAGTAAAAAAATGCGGGGACTGCTTGATGATGTGTTCCTCTGTGCAAACTGTGTAATTCCTCGAAGTAGGCCCCTATTAATTGTTAAGTGTTAGACTCAAATGGTTGTAACTAAGTATTAATAAAAGACTTAACTAATCATTTAGTCGTAATTAAGTTGTCTATAGTTAACTATGTATAGTCTATATATAACTAGTGATTCTGACAGTGTACACCTAATTAGTTTACTGGCAGTAGTTATATTAGTCATATATTAAGTTGATTTCTACTACTTTTATAGTATTTAGACAGTTAGATACAGACGCCTTCATTGCATGTTATAGACCATAAGTGTTTTAAAACGTTTAATGTGTTTTTTATTGCACATTATCTTTATAAAACGTCTTTAAAATAATATGTCCCATTCAGGGCAACTGGTCCAATCAAGGACACCATGTGGTCCATTTAAGGAAACAGGTTGCCTTGATTCGACTTATTGGAGCTCAAGTTGTTTTAGTTATTTTTCATAAATGCATGAATACTATCTGTCCCTTGATTATTAACAACATACTTGAATAATCAACCCATCATATGGCATTATTTCCTTTTAGAAATTCGGTAGCATTCATTCAGTAAACCTCGGTTTCCCTTAGGTGGTCCATTTATGGCAACTCTCCCCTACAGCGCAGTGCGTTTGCAGGCGCTTAATTAAAGAATAAATATTATTATTATTAATCGTTTGAATAATAAGCCAATGTGAGAAATAGTAGTTCTACTTTATATTTAATTTTTAATTTTATTGTAAATGAACATTAATTTTGTATAGCTCTGAAGTTGAGAAATATGCATGTGTGGAAGCATAATCAACGATTGATGAAAACAGCGGTTGCGGTACAGAGATCAGAACACGTTTAGCAAAGGGTTATGCAGTAGCTACGAACCTCAAAAGGATATGGAGGAGTCATGATCTAACAAATAAAACGAAGCTAAAGTTGTGGAAGACACTGGTTTGGCCTGTGGCCATATATGGATGCGAGAGCTGGACATTGAGGAAGGAGGAGGCAAGAAGAATAGAGGCATTCGAGATTAAGTGTCTGAGATTGATTATGAATATATCTTGGACGGAAATGCGGTCAAATGAATGGGTATTGGAAGCAGCAGGAGTAGAGAGGAATTTACTGAGGACGGTGAAGGAAAGAAAAATGATATATTTTGGACACGTCATGAGAAGAGAAGGAGCATGCATGGAGAAAGACATCATACAGGGCACACTGCCGGGAGCCCGGAAAAGAGGAAGACCGAGAACAAACTGGCTGGGCAACATAAAAGAATGGACGGGATTGGCAATGGGAGAATTATTAAGACTGACGGAGGACAGGAGGCGTTGGAGGAACATTGTGCATGATGCGGCTGAACCTCGAACCGAGGATGGCTGAGAGCAGAGGAAGCATAATCGACTACCAGATGGCGCTATCCGCACATGGTGAGAAATCTTGACGTAATTGATGATGTTGAGTCTTAAAATACATAGTCTGTGCCCTAGCAGTGTCCAATCCTTCAGTCATCAGTCATTCAAATATGGCGGCTTGAATTTGTTGTTGATGTTTATATGAACAACCGTCATGCCGACTCAAACGGACAAATTAATTAATTATTATTAATTGTTAATAGTCGTTATTTATTAATATTAATCGTGTTTTGCCCTTTTTTGTTCTGGATGGGAAAAACTGCTGACTAACAGCGCCTTTCAATTGGTATGCTTCTCTTTCAGTTCACGGGTTGCGTTCTCCCCTGTTTTCTCCATACATTTATATAGCGTTATAGATTTAGCTCTTTGTGACATATGGACAAGTGAGTAATTGAACAGTTTATTCATTTAGTTCTTCTGTGAGCGGACCAGTAGACTTGTAAGTCTGTCTTTTGTACCGACTGCTGTTAGTATTACTGAATCTGAAGGGTGGTTTCAAAGCTTATGAATATAGCTACTATTATTGTCCTCGATCAAACATATAATATACATGTATAGGACACCGTGTGATGGATGAACCAGTGAACATGGGAAATATTATAGCGCCTAGCAGAGTAAGTTGATTAGTTTTGATACATGAACAGGGTATTGCATCCAGGTGAATTAAAGGGATGAATTCGTTAGCAATGAAATGCACAAATAAACCTATTTCCCTATGGATGGATACGAGCATTTTACGATGTGTTTAACCACCTTTTAGAGAACATTATTATATAGCTCCAAACTTCAGATATATCCAAAGGCCCTTTCCACCGAGAAAGGCACTTGTAAACCTAATAATGCATTAGGTTAGGTAAGAGAACATTACTTCAAAGTATGTAGCAATTTTGACCAATTTGCTGAGCTTATTTATTGTCCCTGTTTATTTGTAAGTAATCGAGTAAGTATCTTGTAAATTGGCATAGTAAAACATTTATTTAGCACTACTTCAAGGAACTTCTCTAGCCTATTTTGCAGCGCTAAACAAACGACCAGCAAAGTGATTTTTAACCACTGATAGAAAGAACAAACCTAGGGAAGGCTTAGAAACTGGTCATTCTGGTAAGCCAACTGCAAGGATGAACCATGCGCACAAAGCATTGAATGGTTCAGTTCTTGTCCTTGGCATAGGCATGTGGGTGGCCAGTTCTCTCTCTGTTTGGTCTACCATTGTGTACAAATGCACTGTACTCGTTTTGAGTTCACTAGAGGGCACTAATATAACAGAAATTGTGAATTGTCTGTCTGTTCTGGTGGTGAACCGAACCTGTCACCTCTGGTTCTGCTATCACGTACACTAGTGAAAAGTGCGTAACCAGTAACTGCCAATGATTGACATTTCAAAAAGCTTGAAATCACATTTGTTGCTTGTTTTGTCAGTTGTGCTGACAACAGCCAAAGTAATGCACTCTAGAAGTACGCACTACCTGTGATGCTTCCCCACTTTGCTTTGCTGACTGTAGTTTACCTTCTTTGCACTTAGAAATCTAAGTGGGGGGGGGCGTTGAGTAATGGATAACACACTGGCGTGAAGAGCTGAAGGTACCAAGATCGAACCCCGTAGACGCCTGTAAGGAAAAATTCTGCCTTCCACTCGCTAGGTGGCGGCGGTGGTTAAATGAATAGTAGGCCGTGATTTGGTGCTGTATGTTGGCTGCCGCATAAGCAGTTATATTCAACTCCTGTAAAACTGTTATCATGTGCTTCTACTGCATACATGTATGTAAGGCGCCCTGTGTGGCTGCTGTTTCTACTATATGTATGTTTACTGTACAGCGCCGTGCATTTGCAGGCGCTTAATTAAAGAAAAAGATTATTATTATTATTATAAGAACCTTTTAGGAACTCCTAAAATTGCAAGAACTTCTGTTATATTTAACCAGAAAGAACAAACGTCCCGCTTAATTAGGACTAATTATTACTATTATTTTTATTATTAATTAAATTTATAACGTGCACATGTTCACATGGAAATGTGTATCTGAGGCACGGATAGTAAGCCGCCAGGAGAAGAGGCAGTTAGATGTCCCAATGCTTGAAGCCAAGGAAGAATAGTGAGTTTTGAGCCACTTTTTGATGGTATGAAGTTAATTTGTGCTATGAAGAGAGTGGCAGTCGATTCCATTATTAACACGGTAGTGAGTGGGGTGGTAATTTCTGCAGGAACATGATAAAGAGATATGCACTTGATCAACACAAACCCATGTATGTATATACAGTGCTTTTTTCTAGAAAAAGTTCAAGAACTGAACAGTTATGGAAGGACTATATTGAGGGCAAAGTCAAGAAAAAACAGGTGTAGGGCTTGGGGAGGGGTCTCGGCAAGACCCGCCCAAGAACATTTTTGATGTCACATTTGCGTTGTGAAATGGCACATCTTAAAAAACTATAGCAGATACGAGTTAGACACTATTTCTGCCATAAGAATTTTTATGGAATAATGTTATAATGTGCAATATTAAATTATTTATTTTATATATATATATATATATATATATATATATCAATAAACCAAAAAACACTAAAATTGAATTAAAATAACTCTATTATTCTTTTATTAAAATAACTCAATTATTTTTTAATAGCTGAAAAAGGTGCCAGAATGCTATTCCAGAGCGTATAACATTATAACAGTTTTGACATATATTTATGTACTTATCTGTATCAGAACACAACATGATGCCTTTTAAAAGCACTGCTTGCATGGCTATAAAGCTGATCTATATAGATGTCACTCAATAAGGTTGAGAATATATGAAGAATGAAGTCAATTTATGTGACAGTACAAATGTTTCAGTAAAAATGTGTGACGTGATGCCGACTATCTTGGAAGACGAGTGTGGTCCTCACATTCTGGACGACTGTCTGAGCGAGGACAGCAATAATCTGGAGCAGGTGATGGAGAACATGTTGGAGGAAAAGGAAAAGCTATTGGAAAATCTCCAGGAAGCTCACGAAGAGATTGCAACCGTAAAGGCCGCCTTGGAAGACTTGCGCCGCGAGAGGGACCTGCTTCACCGCCGTGTGTTCTCCGATCAGCCACAGGTATGCCGTGAAACTTGTTGTCGGCTAATTACTACTGGTAGACTAATTTATGTCTGCTAATTAATGCCAGACACTAAAGCTAGCCTAAATTAATAGGCTAAGGCTAGCATAAATTAATAGGCTAAAGCTAGCATAAATTTAGGCTAAAGCTAGCATAAATTAATAGGATAAAGTAAAGTAAGGGATTGCAAACTGGTGCTTGGTGCTGGTGATGTAATGGTGGCTGGTTGAGTGATGTTAAGCAATTTCTAATCTGGTTAGTACTTCAGTGCAAGAGTGTAACTTTACCCCACAAAGTGGTCGTGACCAATCCCCTTTCCCTTCACTTCCATCTCCTTTTCACTTCCCAAAGTAATGCTGTCATGTCGCCAAATATATTTCAGCACAGGGTCAGAAAGTATTAGTGACTGTCATGACCTCTGTTAAAAGTAGTGTTGACTAGTGATGTAGCTTTTCCGGAAAAATATTTTGCGGAAAATTTTCCGGAAATTTTCCAGAAATTTTCCGGAAATTTTCCGTAGATCCGGAAAAATACATTTAACTCATAATGTCCAATTTTCCGCATCAGAAATTTCCGCATTATTATTATTTCCGCATGTTTATTATAAGACAACACTAGAAAAGTTCTGTTTTTTAAGTTATTTTATTTACAGTATTTCTGTCAATGCAGGCAACATTCACCTTGAAAGAATTAAAATAAACATTAAACCTTACATTAGCGTTTCAGACTAGAGTAGCCTAGTTCAAACTAGCTGTAGCCTGTATGTCTGCAGTCTGCTCTGCTGCAGGAAATGTTTAAAAGAATTAAAATAAACATGAAACAATCTACCAATTGCTGTTTTTTCTCATATTTTCATAACTAAAAAATATTAAGGAGACTAAATCATTAAAAATATTTTCTCTAAATTAACAGTCAAGTTTAATTACAATTAATTCTTAAATGTATTGTCGTTGTTGAATGTTGAGCTTGTGAACACTGAATAGTAAGCACTAACAATGCTATCTATTGAATAAACATACAAGTTATATCTACATAAGATAGCTTAGAGTGAGTGATGTTAAAACATTATGATGCATTTAAATTCTTATTCAGTAATATTATACTGATGGAAAAATATGGAAAATTTTCCGGAAAAATACACCGGAAATTTTCCGAAACGTTGGCTATAATAAACACCGAGGTGAGTATTAGGGGGAGCATAACCTCGATGCATGAGTAAGATAATAATATATGGAGCATAGTCAAAATTACTGGTACTTTGACCTGCCCACTGAGGCATTTTTAAGCCATGTATACTTATTGTTGGATGTCACTTTAAGTTGACCTTCTCATGGCATTTTGATCCCAATGTATACAGTTCCAGTCACTGTTGCGCTTTAGCCACTACCTCTTAGATAGTCCGTTCGTTTTCCGTGTGCGAGTCTGTCTGAAAGTATAACCAGAATTCATGTTACAATAATTTGACATTTTAAAACTTAACCGCTTGACCCTGACTAATTTCTTCGAATATTTTGGGCATATTCCTGACAATTGTTTCTTATAATCCCCATCCCTCTTCACGATAATACAATATATAAAATGGCTACTAACTGAGACCTGGATTTTCTTTAAATTGTGGCGCCATCTGGCGAACTTATAATTTACTTATTTTTATATATCCCATTACTTTACAGTATGTTTGACTATGCTCCATATATCACCATCTTACTCATGCATCGAGGTAATGCTCCCCCTAATATTCACCTCGGTGTTTATTATAGCCAGTAATTTTGACTATGCTCCATATATTATTATCTTACTCATGCATCGAGGTTATGCTCCCCCTAATACTCACCTCGGTGTTTATTATAGCTTAGAGTGAGTGATGTTAAAACATTATGATGCATTTAAATTCTTATTCAGTAATATTATACTGATGGAAAAATATGGAAAATTTTCCGGAAAAATACACCGGAAATTTTCCGAAATTTTCCGGAAAAATATGAAATTTTCCGGACAAATTTTCCGCCTCACAACACTAGTGTTGACTGTCACCACCACTTCTAAAGTGGCGGTCGCTCAACACCACCATCAAAATACAAAGTTATGCCTATGTTTCTGTGTGAGCACCCATCTTGTGCCCAGTTTTGCCTGGTGTGCCAGCCATGGTACCCGGGATTTTGGCTTTGGTAAACGAGTGCTAAATTAAGAGCCTAAAGATGTTTCAAAGTTGGATTAGTGTCACTGTTTTCTGCCTAGCCAAAAATGCTGCAATGGAGTTACATTACTGACGAGTTTCTATCTTCGGAGATATAAAATCTCTATAAAGTCTATAGGATCCATAATTTGGAATAGATTTCCTCTTAGTATATGCCAGGCTCCTCATCTCTAGTAAAGTTTAAACAGTTGCTTCGTGTATTCTTAATTAAAGAAGTTGGTTGTTTTCTTACCTTAATTTGAATTTGTGCCTATAACTAATTAAGGTTTTTGATTAGATTTTATTTACGCTTCATATTACATTATTGGTTATTATTGATTTAGTCATTGTCTGTACTGCTGCCACAAACACTAAGTGGAAATGTTATCATTGTTGGCCCTTCTTAGCAGGTTCTTGATCCCTTCTGGATCTCCTATTGTTGCGTGTAGAGTTATGTTAAGTTGTAATGCCTTGTGCAAGTAATTGTAAATGTAATTAGCAGTAAAACGTATGTATGGTTCTGCTTCGAGAGGAACTGATCAAAGGTGCTCTCTATACTAGGCTGAATGATGTTAATGTTCCAGAGGTGCCCTTGTAACTGCATGGCTGTGTTACGGCACCATATAAATTGTCATTGTTATTATTTATTATTAGTGTTCATTAAGAACAACGTATTCATCTATAAGCAAACGATGCTCAGATTGCTAGAAGACTCATCAGTGACTGGATCTACAAGTAAAACCCAACCAATGAATTTCTATTGATGATTCAGTGTAACAACAAAACTGTTCAGAGTTCAAGAAAAGTGTATCACATTTGCATTTTTCAGATCGGTTAACTGTGCGTTTGTCACGTGCTTCTTTCATTATGTTAGGGTTTGTTGTTATACTTTGACCCTGTCAGTAAATTGATTGAGTTGTGTACAAGACACTTTTTGATTTATATACAACCAGTGCATTATCGGTTCATTGGGTTGTATGCAGTACATCTATCCCCTAACTGAGTTGCTTATAAGATACTTACGAGTTGATTGAGTTTTTTATAACGTGTTAAAGTACACCAATCAATTTATCGACTTATCTGTACATCAAGAAGAGTTACCATGCTTAGGCTGTAAAGAGACGCCATAAATAATTGACTAATTTCCCATTAGGCTTTAGACATACTAATTGAGGTTGCTTCAGACTCCTTTGAGGAGCTGCCAATCAATCTGTTGTGATGGCCATGAATGAGTGAGTACTTGTTTATTGAACATCAAAGCTGACAAGACGCAACTTGAACAAGCTACAGAGGTTTTGACTCACGGGCAGCTAGATAGCATCAATAGGCATTCTTGTAGAGAATACAGGTGTAAAATTATGATCGTCTTTTTCAGGTAGGGTATATTTATGCGGTCTCGCTCGGAGGTTGCGTCCACTGCTGCGGAGGGGAGGGAGCAGACTGGCAGCACATGGTTGGGATCTTGGGTGTCAGTGGTCACTGAATACGCTGTGGTTCTCTGTTACACTGCATTGTGTAGCATTTGTCATTGTAATTGTCATTGGTTTTGGTGGTTGATAGTTCCTGTTGTCTGGTGTTATTGTACACATCTGAACTTTGTAAGGGATTATCAAATTTCAGATGTACGCTGGAGACTCATTATAACATGCTTTGTTATATAACAAATTTCTAGTATCACATGCTTGGGGACATGGATTCCAAAGTTAATGCAGCAGTAGAAAATAAACTCATTATCATATGACCATTTTATAAGGTTCTTGTTGATATAGCTTCCAAGCACTGCATTATAACAAAATAAACTCATTATGACATGACCATTTTATAAGGCTCATGTCGATATAGCTTCCAAGCACTGCATTATAACAAAATAAACTCATTATGACATGACCGTCTTATAACGCTCCTGTCGATATAGCTTCCAAGCACTGCATTATAACAAAATAAACTCATTATGACATGACCATTTTATAAGGCTCATGTCGATATAGCTTCCAAGCACTGCATTATAACAAAATAAACTCATTATGACATGACCGTGTTATAAGGCTGTTGTCGATATAGCTTCCAAGCACTGCATTATAACAAAATAAACTCATTATGACATGACCGTGTTATAAGGCTGTTGTCGATATAGCTTCCAAGCACTGCATTATAACAAAATAAACTCATTATGACATGACCGTGTTATAAGGCTGTTGTCGATATAGCTTCCAAGCACTGCATTATAACAAAATAAACTCATTATGACATGACCGTCTTATAACGCTCTTGTCGATATAGCTTCCAAAGACTGCATTATAACAAAATAAACTCATTATGACATGACCGTTTATAAGGCTCCTGTCGATATAGCTTCCAAGCACTGCATTATAACAAAATTAACTCGTTATGACATGACTGTGCTATAAGGCTCTTGTCGATATACACTGTGTCCACGATAAAGTAGAACACTAGACTTTGTGAAATATCTTGGTCAATTGTAGTATTATAGGTACTAAATTTGGTGCACATGAACCTCAGTCTATTCTATCCATACCCTGCAAATTTTATGACAATTGATGCAACGGTTACGAGGATATACCCTTTTGAAATTGGGTGGTTCAGAAACCAAGTTACCGAACAGTAAAACGCATAGAATTACGTCATTTTTCTGGCTACCGCAGGGGATACATAGGCTTTAATCAAGGAGTTGAGAGAGACGAAGGGGTATATCATATTTGTTTGCTTTCGTAACGCCCGATCTCGTGGTTTCCTTCCAACTGATCCGGTTGTGGCAATCTTTTTTAACAGCTTGCTGACACCAGCTAGGGACACCAATTTCTCATTGGAAATTCTGTAATGAGTCTCCTTGCGCCATACCCCTTCGTCTCTCTCAAGTCCTTGATTAAAATCTTGTCCTCTGCGCTGAAAACCATTTCTTTACAACCAACTACTGTTACGTAAAACAGGTCTCGTAGTGTAACTGTTTCCGAAAATGACGCTTATAAACAACAGCCTATGTATCCTCTGCGGTCGCCAGAAAAATGACGTAATTCTATGCGTTTTACTGTTCGGTAACTTGGTTTCTGAACCACCCAATTTCAAAAGGGTATATCCTCGTAACTGTTGCATCAATTGTCATAAAATTTGCAGGGTATGGATAGAATAGACTGTAGTTCATGTGCACCAAATTTAGTACCTATAATACTACAATTGACCAAGACATTTCACAAAGCCTAGTGTTCTACTGCATTATAACAAATTTCTGGTGTATTAGCACAATTGTGTATTGTGTTGTACTTGATAATCCAGCTGTTAACTTATATGTTGAGATATGTTAAACAATTATCTCGATGACAGATAAGCATATGACGTTAGGACAGTGAGGTGTGATGTTTGTAATACACTTTGTAAGGATCACTCGAATCAGAAGGATTTTGAAAGCTGAGTAATATCAGATAAATGGCCAGTGACTTCTAACACAATACACGAAAAAGCAGAGCACTACCTTATACTAGCTACCGATAGAGACAGCCATGGGTGCAGAGTGTTTATGACTTTTATTTCGTAGCATTGGCTTTTGAAGGTGGGTAGTCAGTTCTTTCCCTTGTCTGATCTTTCCCAGTCCTCTCGTTACTGTCTGATCTTTCCCAATCCTCTCCCTTACCAACCAATCTTTCCCAGTTCTTTCTTGCTGGCTGATCTTTCCCAGTCCTCTCTTTTGCTGTCTGATCTTTCCCACTCCTCTCTTGCTGTGTGATCTTTCCATGTCCTCTCCCTTACCAACCAATCTTTCCCAGTTCTTTTTGCTGGCTGATCTTTCCCAGTCCTCTCCCTTGCTGTACAATCATACACCTATGATTCTGTGTGAACACCTGTCTTGTGACCAGTTTTGCCTGGTGTGTCTGTGATGGAGTTTCATTACTGATGAGTTTCTATCTGTGGAGATATAAAATCTGTATTAAGTCTAATGGAAATGGATCTTTCCCAGTCCTCTCTTTTGCCGTCTGATCTTTCCCAGTCCTCTCCCTTGCAGTCTGATCTTCTCACCCACGGTTAACAGTCAGTGTACTTATTTATAACTAAGTTTCATAGGAACCTCAGCAGAGGCATTGAAGATTCTAACCCACAACGTCGCTGTTGAAAGTCAAGCATGTTGACCACTAGACTATCGTGAAACTACTGTAACGCAGTGCTATGCAATAGGAATTTGATAATATTAAAAAATGCCCCTCAGGCAGTTCAGAATTACATATTGAATCTGGTCAACAGGAAGCATTGTGTTGTCAGCGGAAAGATGCATCAACTGAGAGACATTGACATTGCCCTGAGGATCAGCAAAGCCTTCAGAGGTTTTTATGTTCTAATGATGCCATACCTATAGCCTTGTCTTGAATGGCAAAGTGAATCGCCCTCATGGGATGACTTATCCCGGCTGTATTTCCTCTTTAGCTGACCTCCATTCTGGCCGCTGGGCAGGTCTTTTATTAGGGAGATAGTGTGGCCGCTGATAGTGGGGCCGCCGATATGGCCCCTACCTGTGTGGGTGGGTTATCTGGTTTGACTTGCCCCAGTCGGATAAGATTAGAGGATAGTGACAAATCTCTCGCCCAGAAAGAGGAAGGTGGTGGAAGATTTTAGAATTGGTGTGGAGTGGACATAAAATGTCTAGTGGCCAATAGTTGGTCCATATGGCATAAGAACCAGACACTTATGTGGACTTACCATAGCAGCCAGCCACATCAAGTTTTGGTGATAATTGGCCACACAGACTGTTTTATTAGGAAGAAGTTTATGCCACTAGAAGTGTTCTTGCCATTTTAGTGTCTGCTGCAGAGAGACATTACTCTTAAGAGTACAGTTGGATTGTGCTAGCCCCTTCTGGGTTAAAGCAGGGTTAGTCATGCCCAGAGGTGAAACTTTGGTCTAAAAGTGGGGGTACCAATTTCTTACATACACGAAGCAAGGCTGAGACTGCGATCTCTGGGAAGGCACAATAATAAAATATTGATTGGCATTGTTCAAAAAGTGGGGGGGGTACGGTACCCCCAGTCCAAAAAGTGGGGGGGTACTGGTACCCCTCGTACCCCCCACAAATTACGCCTATGGTCATGCCACAACTTCTGTAGCATCTGCTACAGGAAGCACCAACCAGAGTAACACAATGGCATATTGTAATGGTGAATTGTAACAATTTCTTCATTCCACACTTGGTGTCAATCCACCTTAGCAGCTGCTCTACCTCCTCCTCTCCTTCATCTCCTGGCAACCGGACTCTGACCTAGAGCTTTGATCTGGGATCTTTATACAGTTGTATCCAGCACTCTGCTTTTCTGCAATAATGGGTTTTCCAAACTTTCTGCTATTATGCAAGCGTGAATTTTTCCATTAGAACCCTTCTGAGGATGACGCAGCACTGATGAATAAGCTGGAGCCCTCCACTTGGCGTTTAAGTAGTGCTTTTAAAATTTCGAGATTATGATTACGATCATTTGCGTTCAGCAACTCATGGCAACCCGTATTTTCCAGCAGTAAAAGCTAGAAGTTATGGCTCAAGCAGTTTTGCTGTTGCTGGACCATCTTTGTTGAAACAACTGTTGCCTGGCAGTCATGGACTTAAAGCAACAACGTTCCTTGAATAGCATCCATGGGACTGAGCAAGTCTTTGACAGCCCATGCTGTAATGGCCATGAAAATAAAACGCGTACATAATAATAATAATAATTGCCAAAATTGTGACATGTTTTTGGGTCTTCTAGATGTGATTGGAATGGGTTTCCAGGGTGTGGTTATTCTGTCGATAACTGCCTGGTAATTTGTTATATGTGTGTATGGGCTTTCACTAGGCGTGGTTGGATTGTGTTACCCCAGTTGGGGTATTGTGCTTAAGTCAGCTGCGTTTGTGACACATTTATAAATGGGTTTTCTAGGTTCACTTGGGATGGGTTACTTCGCTTGGGTTTTTCGGTACTTCTTCATTTGTTACATGTTTGTAAATTATGGACTTTCAAGTTACCACTGGATTGGTTCACTCTTTTGGAGTACTCTCTTTAGAACTGATTCATGGCTTGTCTGTGGATTTTCTAGTCATGAAAGACCTAATGCTGACCAGTTGACCAAGAGACACACACGGGGATCATTCATTTTGCTTTAATAAATTTATATAGCACTATTATGTAAAGTGTAGAGCATCAATTATGCGTTCAAAAATTGTTTGAGTGGCCTTTTCAGGGACTCTGAAATGAGGCCTTGACCCCACTTGTTTCTTGCTAGATGATCTGTTTATCAGCCTGCGATGTAATATTTATGTTTGACATTGTATATATGTATGTACGTATGTATGTATTTATGTGTGTTAGAAGATGTTAAATGTCATCATTTTCAATGGCATGCCCCTTTCTGGAGTGTTTCTTTTTCCACAACTCTGCCAATATATGTGTACATAATGTATACCAATGTATGCCAATTTATGTATATGCACATACTACATATATACATACATACACTCATTGACAATCATCCAACGTCCCAGTCCTGGGCTGGTCTCCAGGCTGTCTGTAGCTCAAAGTTCAGTGGGTGATGATCCACTCCACCATCTTGGTTCATTTGTGCCTTGATCCACGATGGTCCAGATAGTCTCTTCATTCATTATCATGGCCAACAACAACAACAGCACTAATTTATCGAATTATATCGTATCAGCATGAGTACCATTTTTTTCCATTATTGTCGTGATCTCCAAGCTGCACAGCAACACAGAAAGAGCCCAAATACATGAAATGCATTATATCTGCCTTACTTACTTAAATACTATATGTTATGTTAACATTACCCTGCTGTAGCTATCTACTCTAACTTACGTTACCCTCTGAATTTACGTTACCATGCTTTGTCTTCTTGCTGAAAGTATTTCTCATAAAATTCCAAGTTCTCTCCCTCCCTGTCTGTCTCTCCCTGTCTGTCTGTCTGTCTCCCTCTTCCGATCTGTCTGTAGACCTGTCTGTCTGCCTCCATTTGTTTATGCATCTTTCTCTGTGTGCATACCTGCATAAGGTTGTACTTATATCGAAGCAACATACTTTGTAGATCTGGAATATTTTATTTCACTGTACCGCGTTACTGTCTGATAGCAGCAGATGCTAGTGTGGCCAAGGTGCATACTCTGTAAATCTGGATTATTTTATTTCACTGTACCATGCATTTGTTTTGATGAAGCAGATTTATGACAGTAATGTCTGATAGCAGCAGATGCTAGTGTGGCCAAGGTGCATACTCTGTAAATCTGGATTATTTTATTTCACTGTACCACATTTGTTTTGATGAAGCAGATTTATGACAGTAATGTCTGATAGCAGCAGATGCTAGTGTGGCCAAGGTGCATACTCTGTAAATCTGGATTATTTTATTTCACTGTACCATGCATTTGTTTTGATGAAGCAGATTTATGACAGTAATGTCTGGTAACAGACATTACTGATATTTCAGTATTTACTTTGCTGTGATCAACCACAGTGATTTGGCTGCCAGACATGTTGTCTGTATGAGCATTTAAGCACTGTGTCAAATGTTAACAGACAGTATTCCTTATATTCCCGGTTTTTAGTAGTGTTGTTCATTCTGCATGCCTGTAAATGAGTCATTTTTAGGTACTATAGGCCTACTTGTGTATGAGTCATGGTTATCACTGGTGAAACTTGTGTGAGTTTGTGTAAGTCAAGTGAATTTGTCTAACTCCTGTTTTGTAAATGCCACTTAGCCACAAGTGACTTGTATATGTTTCAGTCATATGATTAATCACCAGTCAAGCACTTATTCACCAGTCACTTTTGTACTTTTCTGTGTTATTCTTAATGACCAAGTCAAGCACTTATCCACCAGTTACTTTTGTACTTTTCAGTCATATTCTTAATGACCAAGTCAAGCACTTATCCACAAGTTACTTTTCAGTCATATTCTTAATGACCAAGTCAAGCACTTATCCACAAGTCACTTTTGTACTTTTCAGTCATATTCTTAATGACCAAGTCAAGCACTTATCCACAAGTCAATTGTTTATATTTCAATAATATTCTTAATAACCAGTCAGGCACGTAGGCACTTATTCACAAGTCAATTGTATATGTTTAAGTCATATTCACCTGTCAAACACATAGATCTACAAGTCACTTGTGTGTATTTCAGTCATATTAGTCTTAGTCGCCAGTCAAACACTTATCCTTGAGTCAATTTGTTTGCCTAAGTGATATTATTAATCCCCAGTCGGGCACTTATCCATAAGTCAAGTAGTTTTGCGTGACTAGGCGATATCTGTTGCCAGCCCAGAGCATCATATGCCTGTCGTGCTGAGGCAGAATATCCATCGTTTCGCCTGGTGCAGCAACCTTGTTTCGAGAACGCCCCATCTCGTGCGTGCCGGAAATCACCCCACCCGGGCCACTCAGGTGTCGACGCCGTCTTTTCCCATAACTGGGTCCGAATATTAGTGTTATATTTTAGAGGTGGGAGGAGGGTGTAGCGATGCGCAACACCCATCGTCGCCTGTCCATCTGTGGCTCCTGCTGAGGCAAAGCTGCTGCCTGCGCCGCGTGACACGGGTCCTTCGTTTTTGTGTGGATGCGGTCGTTTATCTGCTGGTTAATGGCTTTATGATTGCGTGCTTCACTGGGTTCGGCGTTGATGCATCCGAGGCGTTTTCGACAGTCTGCACGAGGCGGATTGCGAGCACGTCTCGAGGAGCCGACCGTCCGTCCGTCCGTCTGTCCGTTGATCCGGTTGCGTGCGGATTATTTATCGGACGGTGCTTCGAACCAACGCTCGTTTCTCTCTCTCTCTCTGTTCGGTTGTGTTCTGTGCGTTTGTTCAAAGGAAACAATTGATGAGACGAGACTGTGTTTTGTCTGCTTGCAATGATTGCGGATAGGCTGATGGCAGAAAATCCCTCGGCAAGCAGTCCGCCGATCGCGGGCTGCGTTATGTCGCTGTCTCGTCAGCAGACATGGAAGAGGAGTTAGCTTGGTAACTGGTGATCTGATGAAAGGCGCTATATAAATGTCTGGTTTATTTTGTATGATGTGTGGCAGTTAAATGGCCACTTACTAGTTTGTGGTTAGTTTTGAATATGAAATTTTCAGATTAATGACTGGTATGATCTAGGGATGATATAGCTGACAGTTAAGGCTCATATGATACCGGGAAGACCGGAAAGCCGGTCTCAGTGACAGTAAGAGTGGTGACTTAGCGTTTTCAGACTGTGAATTTCCTGAGATTAGAGACACAGCTGATTTATGCTTCGTGCTTAGGCCATATAAAAGATGATTCTGTTGTTGCTGCTAACAAGCAATGGTTGTAATTCTGCTCAATTATTCTGAAGAAGGTGTGATATTCGGCTGGAGCTGTTTAACCCATTGAGATTCCAGTTGTTCTGATCAGAGCTGTCATTCTTTTCTATGACAGTTGAAATTTCCATCCTGTACCTTCGTCGGATTAACAAATGGATCAGTTTATGTGTAGTTGGGCAAAGTGACAGTATAAGAGTGGAGATGTTTTGTTTGGGTATCTAAAACTGCTGGAATGCGATTGACAAAGGTTTGAGCTGTGATAATTATTTGTTTGTTGACGATTATCTGGTTGACACTGCCCAGCCGATTACAAGATAATTGACGTGTAACAGATAGAATCACAAACGAGATGTTTTCAGTGGAAAAACTGGTGGTAAACAAGTGGGAAACTTGGCCTGGCCTAGTGCGCATCATTCCACAAACGGAGCTGGAATTGATGTTATTGCAGAGGATTATATACCAGAATAGTTTTCTTGAAGTCTGCTAGTTTCGGCTATGAGGCAGATGATTTGTCAAAGCAGTGTTCAGCGACAGTGGAAATTATATCATCTAAAGTCAGAGAGATAAAGTCGCAGAGCTGAACCCACATTGTCAGCAAAATCTGCAAATTCTTATCTCACTTGTGAATACATTTAATTTGATTACAAAATTTTTCTATTTTGACTTTTTAAGGGGCCTGTTTCAGATGAAGGGAGGCGTTCTAAGCCTTTTTCGTTTCGGCATAATGAAAACTCCACTTAATGCCTGCACACTGAAATAACTACTTTGTTGCAGTTCTGTCTCAAATCCTGTCAAAGTTTCTGCAATAGACATTTTAAAACTGAGCTGTGAAAGTCATCTGTGTGTCAAAGTTGTAGTGTAGAAGTACCCTAAATAATATGAAACACTTTTGGATTTTCTGAAGGTGCTTTGAAATCTGTCGATGGGAATTGTCCGTGTCGTTATATCAGAAATCTAAAGTTGTGTAAGGGACAAACCATAGCGAGACTTTTTTGTCGTTGAACCGGAGCACTACTTCACTGTTTTAGTAACATTTGAAACCATCGTCTAAGGCTGTCTTTCAACCTGATTTGCTGTATTGTCAATTGGACTTATCCAAGATTCGGGTTTCTTCAACAGTTTCTATGCAGTAGCAACGATGAATGTGTTGTCAAAATGGGCTACAGGAATTCTTGGATTGGACTGGGTTGGATCGAAGTATCCCAGTGGGATTAGCAGCCACATGTGTGTGACATGTTCCGCTGGTAATAGCCCTTGAAATTATCACCCGAACGATTCGCTCTGCCGCCGCCACGGATGTCAGCTTCATTGTCGTCAGCATTGGCCAGTCCTCCGCTTGCTGGTATTCCTCTCCAGAGAAATTCCAGGATGGAATGATACTTCACGGATCGTCACGGTCCGTTTGATCGGCCGTCGCGCGCCAGTGGTTAGACGCAATGGGTAGTTTCGGACAAGCTGCTGGACTGAGATTTCATTTCAGCGTAAGTATAGTGCCAAGCTCTTGTGCATTCCGGTACATTCCTGTGTCTGAATATTCGCATTTGGGTGCTTTCCTGTTCAGTGCAGTCTGAAGACAATGCTGGTCTGGCAATGCAATCAACTTATATGCCATTCCTATTTTGGTAATGTGTACTATAGATATAGACAGTTGCTTTATGTTTTCAGGTTGGAAGCGCGTCTGATGACTTTGATTTAATGTGGTGCTATATAAATGTGGGATTATAGTTTTATTAGATATATACCATATGCAGTACTTATATACAGATACTTATATACATACTAGATGATGTACTTGTGTGCATGCATGCATCTTGTAAGACTTTCTGTTTTGATATGTTCTAGTGTTGTCTTTAAGTGGTTGTTTGCTCCGGTGGTTTAATTTCTTGTATTCATATTTGGACAGATTCTTAATTTGGTGCATTCCTAATTTGGTGCATTCCTAATTTGGTGCATTCCTAATTTGGTGCATTCTTAATTTGGTGCATTCTTAATTTGGTGCATTCCTAATTTGGTGCATTCCTAATTTGGTGCATTCCTAATTTGGTGCATTCTTAATTTGGTGCATTCCTAATTTGGTGCATTCCTAATTTGGTGCATTCTTAATTTGGTGCATTCTTAATTTGGTGCATTCCTAATTTGGTGCATTCCTAATTTGGTGCATTCCTAATTTGGTGCATTCCTAATTTGGTGCATCCCTAATTTGGTGCATTTTTAATTTGGTGCATTCCTAATTTGGTGCATTCCTAATTTGGTGCATTCTTAATTTGGTGCATTCCTAATTTGGTGCATTCCTAATTTGGTGCATTCCTAATTTGGTGCATTCTTAATTTGGTGCATTCCTAATTTGGTGCATTCTTAATTTGGTGCATTCCTAATTTGGTGCATTCCTAATTTGGTGCATTCCTAATTTGGTGCATTCCTAATTTGGTGCATTCCTAATTTGGTGCATTCCTAATTTGGTGCATTCCTAATTTGGTGCATTCCTAATTTGGTGCATTGCTGTTTTGGGGTATTGCCCAGATAAGTCTCTTGTGGTTGCACTTGTGTTTTGATGGCTTTACAGACTTAATGCATTTTTCTTGATTCATATCCAGATTGATTCAGGTTTATGTTCCATGATTGTTAGCACAGTTAGCAGAAGGTACTAATGTTGACTTGTGTGCACGTGCACCAAGACTAGTACTGCCGAGACTTCTTAGACTTTTAATTACAATTAAGTTAATTAGTTTCTTAACCTCTTCAAAGCACTAAGGACTCTTTTATGGGCTTGTGATCTTTAAAGAGGCCCTCCGTCTTTGCCTTTATTTAACAGACATGCTACCCAAGGAAGGAGGCCTCTGTCAATGTTAGTTATCAGATGTGTGGTCAAGGAGTTGGAAAATTGTCCTGCCAAGCACCAGGAACAGGGGCAGCGTATTCTTGTGGGTTGCATGTTAATTCAGAGCATCTGTATAGCACTCCTCCGAGATACCTACTCATAGGCGCTCCCAGCCCACCCACTCCCCATGTGAGAGAACAGTTTTCAAATGGTGAAAGGTGTAAGGGGCATTGCTGGTTAAAAGATATGCAGATGTAGCGGCAGACTAACTATTCCTTCCAGGTGGCTCAACCACATATAAACACGATGTATCAGAGTGCTTGGAGAGGGCAAACCCAGTTGACATAGGGTCAATGAACACATCTTGACAATGAGTTGTCATTTTCATCTGATGCAAAGGGATTCAGACATAAACAGAGGTGAATGACTGAAGAGTGGCCTCAGATATTCATCTCGTTGTGTGCATGCGTGGAAGCATTGAACTGAAACTTATGGTCATCTTGTTGAACAAATCGTCGTGTCACCATGTGGCATAAACGGCGTCCGATGATGCGGCTTTCAACGAGACATCCGGAGACATAAAGACGGCACTTGGTGTACCAATACGACCCCGCACGGGGCACAGAATCGAGGACAAGACCTCGAAACGCACCGACGTGGAATGTTTAGAGGACAAGATACCTGCGTCCGTTGGAGAAAGTTCAGATGTCATTGCTCATATGCTGGACGCGTGCAAAGTGCAAAGTTTGTGACTTCTGTCGTGCAATAGATAGTCTGGAATTGCACCAAAGCCATGCAATTGTCATGTGGACATGTTTTGATGAGAAAACTATTTGAGGCATATGATGAATGAATGATGGATGACTGAGGCCGATGGCAGATGGTCTTATTGTCAGTCAGTCGTCCATGAAACTATCTATTGTTGGTGATGTGTAAACGATAAGTAAGTCGTCAAGTGTTGTACTCCAGTCATTCATCAAGAAGTCAGCCATTCAATAACATTAGCTGGCTGGCTGGCTAGCAGGCTGTTTACTAACTGGGTTGCAGAATAGTCTAGTGGTTAGAATGTTGAACTGCAGAGATGGGTAACTAATCGCTTAGATTCTAATCGATCAGCTAATCGATTAGACAAACAGCTAATTCTAATTCTAATTGATTAGCTTGATTAGCAATTTTTAGCCAGTTGTAATGGTAAAACGATTAGCTGATCAATAAGATTTTTGGTACCTATCCAGCTTTTCCTGCAGTAGCAATGTCAATAACTGCAGTTTCTATTGACTATTGACCTATGTGGTGTGTTTTTGGTTGCTGGTTTATGGACTGTTCTGACATGGCAGTTCTGCTGCTTTAGGTACTGTAATAGACTACAGTAATGTACTGTATTGACTTGCTTTGCTTTGATCAAAATTTGACAAATTCACGAATGCAAGTATATGTATGAATTATAAAAATTTAATTCTAATTGTTAATTGATTAGCTACAAGATTATTCTAATTCTGTTTGATTTGCAAATTTCAGTAGCTAATTCTAATTCTAATCGATTAGCAGTTTAACTAATCGTACCCATCTCTGCTGAACTGTCAACTTAGAGGCTGAGGTTTCAAGCCCTGAAAATTCAGAATGAAATTACAAGATATCAACGGTCTTCCTCCTGCCCTGCGAGCGGCTAACACAATTGACTCCTTCAAATCTGGATTTAAGACTTATCTGTTCTCTAAGGCCTACCGTGCTGTTAGTTGACTGTGAGGCGCCCTTGTAACAGCATGGCTGTGTTACGGCGCCATATAAATTGTCACTATTATTATTATTATTATTATTATTATTATTATTATTATTATTATTATTATTATCAGTTCTCTCTAGCATCCCCTTAAACAATCAGCCTTAAAATGAGCAGGTCATTTATAGCAGTGGGAAGACATCAAGATAAGACTTCAAAAGGAGAGATGGGCACCCAGCCTTATACGCCCAGGGAGGCTAAAAAGTGAAGCCTTCATACGTGGCAGCCGGTCCGCAGTAGCTTAAGAAACTGGTCTTTCTGCTGTAGCTGACTTATTTTACACAGGTCTGTGCAGAATTGCACTGGACTTCAGCTATGATGGCTGTTTGTTGATCAACGCGGGCCAATCGATGACTAGTAAAAATGCCTGTAGATTGATTGATTGATTGATTGATTGATTGATTGACCTGACCTGCTGACTGGGCTCTTGAGTGATGAACTGAATGACTTACTGATCGTTTAAGTGTTTGAGCAACTGTGCTGACTTTATTTATGTCTAGTAATTACAAGCACTAGTGTGGCTCAATAATTCAATACATCTTAGATGTCTAGTAACTGCAAACACTACAGTGTGGCTCAATAATTCAACACGTCGTAGTTGTCTGATCATGAAACATGGTCAGTGTTGTCTATATTGCGACCGTGTGCAGCTATCAGACAGTCTTCTTCTTCTTTGTTTCTCTTCCGTCAGACCGGGCCGACGATGAGTCCTCAACTTGACGTCTCCAGGTTTCTCTGTTCCTGATTTTTTCTATTGCCTCTCTCATATTCAGGTTCATTTTCTCTAGATCCTCTCGTATGTTATCCATCCATGTTTTTTGCTATCAGACAGTATATGGCTGTAAATAGTTCTAGTTTGTTGGTGTCCCCTTTTATCAGACATTTCTGTGTTGAGCGCAGCTGTGTGATTGAGAATTTTGTCTAGCGCGTTTGATTGTCAGTTTCCTTTCACTTCGATTGATTGATTTTGTTTATATTCTAGCGGTTTTATTGATTTTGGGCTGACGTTGAAAGATTGTCACTGTTGTTGGCTTTCAAATTTTCTTCTGTTCATCTCTCGGGTGTTTGCCCCAAACCACGTGTCTGGTCCTTCTCAGAAGGGGAGAGATGGCTGAAGGGAATTGAGTGGAGTAGAATAGCCGTGCAGACGAACCTGAAAGATAGGTTCAAGTTGATCGTAGTGTTGTACTGTTATCGATCCCAAGTAACTTTGAACAGAATGATTGGTGTGATCCTAGACAGAGTTAGGTTTAAGTTGATTTTTATTATTTTTCCATCTAATCCTATGATCCATGGTCTGCTGTAACACCTTAATCAAAATATTTTTCTGTTTTTTATCGTAGTCCTTTGGACATGACAAGCTGAGATCCAGGAAGCTGGGAGTCTGGATTACAGTATATGATCCTATAGTTTGTGTTGTTGTTATCATATCTCTTGTTTGCGTATTTATTTTCCTGTTTTCCAGCGTCAATTGTTGGTCTCAGATCATTTTGCTTTGTGTTGCTTCAGTCGAGGATCTAGGGAATATTACTTAAGAAAGTGACCATATCCCATTGCTAGTTTCTAGTAGTATTCTGTCTGGAGTTTTGTTAAGTGCATTTGAGAAGCCCTCAAAAGCATTGTGAGCATGGCTGTCCATGGAATCTAAACATATGCATATTAACAGAACATGAAAAAGTAACTTGAGCTGAATGAAAACAAATGGTTAATATGTTGAAAGGAAGGTTTTCCCAACGAGATGAACCAACATGTGAGAGTGCAGAATGTTCACTATTTATTATTGACATATTATACTATTATTATTCGTATTATTATTATTATTATTGTTGTTATTGTTGTTGTTGTTATCATGGAAATATGTAATGTGCGTAGTATCACACAGAAATCTGAGTAGCGTTTAGTCAGCCATGTGGTGCTAATGCAGTTAGATATCCAAACACATGAAAGTCATAGAAAAATTGTGAGTTTTGAGTGCTTTTTAAACAAAGAAAAAGAATTTCTGCATTTGGACTAAAGTGGACTTCAAGTCGTTTTTTGGCTTCTGTTTTGTCTGGTTGTCATTTCTTTACATTTGATTTGCTTCTCTTGAGTTGTTTCAGTCTCTCCAGAGACCAATCTTTAGGGAAGACCTAGGAACGTGGTTGTATCAAATATGCACTGTAACTCGATCCAGAAGATGAAATGTCATTAATTCCTTATCGATGTTTCGAGCTATTGCTTGTTTCTGTGATAAGTGTTTGCTGAAGACCCAGATATGACTAGTGAATTGAAGGTGACAGCAGATGTGTCCTTCTTTCGCTGCTTTGTCTGGGGTTTGAATCCTGTACAACGTCAAGTTGCCGATTCTTTGTTGAGATATGTTAGCGGTCCAATCACTGATACGATCAGTCTGTAAATCCTGTTAGTGTAAGAGTTGGTTTCCTCAGGCAGAGAGACTCCTGAGAAAGGAATTGAAAGCTATTCTCGCAGCACTTAGGACAGTGTGAGAATTGCAGAGAAAAGACTGGCAGAAAAGACTGAGAATTGTAGAGAAAAGACTGGCAGAAAAGACTGAGAATTGTAGAGAAAAGACTGGGGGGGGGTTAGACATTGATGAGTTTGATCCATGTGGAGTTGAATATTTTATCCGTATTTGGCAAACTAACCAAATTCAAAAATGCAACAGCAAGTTTAAATTCCTTAAAGCGAGATGACATCACCAAATTTATTAGTTTGCAATTCACATGGTTACATATCTCACAATCAACCAGAGCATTACTTTATTAGTAACCCACAAACTTCCACAAAGTGAACTGTGAAAGAAAATGCTAACATAATATGACCAATATAATTACACTACACAACTGAGGGGGTTGGAAATGACCCCCTGGGTTGTGCAATGAAGACTTAACTGGGGGCCCTAAGAGAGACTGGGGGGTTTAACCCCCCCCAACCTCCACAATTCTCACCCTGACTTAGGAGAGGCTATTAAAAAGCCCTGTATAACTGTATGGCTGTATGACATTTCACTGCCACTAGACCGTTGCATGCCATTTTGTCTGACAGGCTTCGGACAATGACAGACGTCAGGAGGGCCGGATGAAGCGTTTATCAAATTGATTCCGGAACAGTTTGAAACATGCCGTGCTTTGCGGCCATTACTCTTAGCAGAACTTTATGTGATGTTCGCCTGACTTGCTGGCGTACGCTATGATGGCTGGCAATTTCTGTTCGGTTCTCATTTTTACGGGGCTCCTCGTTGGTTTTTTTCAAACCTCGGAGGCTTGCGCTGTGGAGTTTTTTCTCTTCACGACAGGCATTAGTGAGATGGATTTTGTACTGGGAAAGTGAACCTTTGGGCACATTATAAAAACTGTTGTCGAAAATCTTGTGTTAGGAAGCAGTAGCACTGTGGAGTTGATATTGGCAGGTAGGCCGGATGATGCGTTCATATGTATATATATGTATCTAAATATTATTATTTACTATGGCCCATTTCAAGTACCTGACAAAAGTACTTTAGAACCGTGTCAGCCTAAATGTTATTGAAGTCATTATTAAAGAGAGGGGATAGATGAATGGTAACACTCTTGCTTGCTTCCCGCCACATAAGATCTTGAAAGACGCGGTTCGATACCTGTCAGCGATAGGTCGCCTCAGCCTTCCACTCCCTAGGGGCAGCAGTAAAATGAGTGGGCGCCTAACAGGCTGCCAAGATGTGTGTTCTATAAGATCTTGCTTATTGTACTGTCATATGTTTCAATGCTACTTACTGAGCTTGTCAGTAAACACAAATACATTATTATTATTAAGGCCAATAGTTGATAAATAGAAAAAACAGTGCTCAAAAACTAGCAGAGTGACCATTTGCAAGCTCTCGCAGACACGCTTAGCCTAACTGACATATCCCAGAGCTGATAGACAGTGATAGTAGAGGCTAAGTTTGTAGTTCTTGAACTACATTTAGAAGACAGCAGCTCTAGCAGAAATTACACATGTGAAACATTGAAAATTGAGTGCTATGTCTAAACCGTATAGCCTCATTGCTTGTCATCTGTGCTGTCAGATGTAAAGATGTCAGAAATAAAGACACTTTTTACAGCGAGCTACTTACAATTACAGCACATTACTTGGTCAAGATGAAAAAGCTTATAGAGAAAAGTGAGCCTGAAATCAGTTCCTCCCACACACCCAATTCATTCCACCCTGATGCTACTACTCCTCACCCATTCTGCCCATTGGGATGCTTTCTGTGAGCTATGCACTCTAGTCCATCCTACTTTGCCCACCTTTCATCTTCCCGCCACTAATGCTGATGGATTTGCTATTGTTTCGGCCTTGTTCTTCCGTTTTTCGGATCTCTTTGATGTTGGCACCAATTGTTACTCGTCTGACGGATGAAGGTTGTGACATAACTATTTCGGATTCTTTGATCTCTTCCGCCGTCTCACTCATTCACCCTCTCTCTCTCTCTCTCTCTCTCTCTCTCTCTCTCTCTCTCTCTCTCTCTCTCTCTCTCTCTCTCTCTCTCTCTCTCTCTCTCTCTCTCTCTCTCTCTCTCTCTCTCTCTGTATGCATCATCATCTTTCACTCATTGCCAAGTCGCTTTTTTCTTTATCATAAGCTCAAGGTTTTGCAAATATTTTCTGCTGTTGTATGCTATGTGGGTGACATCATGATTTTTTTGGCTGAACTTTGCATGGTGATTGCGCTGGGCAGTTTTCACATAGCAAGACCAACAAATGCAAATACAGAAACAGGCTCACACATAAATAGCACTACCCTCACACAGAAGCATTGCATTGTATATGTCAGTTTATATAGCGCCTCATACGTAACAAACTACTTGTGACATGAGAGCCGGAGGCAAGTCTTAATAATAACTATGCTCTCAAAGCCAGTGTTTGCACGTCTTGCAATAAACTGAAGGGTTCAAACATATAAAACTCCTGACGCAGATAATGTGATGCAGAAAGGCATGCAATTCGAAATTTCACAAACTTTGCATGCGTCCAAAGGAATCTGGATCGTGTTGGAAATCCACAGAACTATTATTCAGCAACTGCACCACCCCTGCCTATGACTGGTTTAGGGTACAAACTACTTGACTAGTTTAGGGTACAAAACTACTTGACTGGTTTATGGTACAAACTGCTTGACTGGTTTATGGACAAACTGCTTGATGGTACAAACTACTTGACTGATTTAGGGTACAACCTGCTTGCTTGGTTTAGGGTACAAACTGCTTGACTGGTTATGGTACAAACTACTTGACTGGTTTATGGTACAAACTGCTTGACTGGTTTATGGACAAACTGCTTGATGGTACAAACTACTTGACTGATTTAGGGTACAACCTGCTTGCTTGGTTTAGGGTACAAACTGCTTGACTGGTTATGGTACAAACTACTTGACTGGTTTATGGTACAAACTGCTTGACTGGTTTATGGACAAACTGCTTGATGGTACAAACTACTTGACTGGTTTATGGTACAAACTCATTGACTGGTTTATGGTACAACATACTTGACTGGTTTATGGTACAAACTCATTGACTGGTTTATGGTACAACGTACTTGACTGGTTTAAGGTATACATTACATGACTGGTTATGGTACAAACTACTTGACTGGTTTCGGGTACAAACTACAGACGAGTGTACCGCTATTTTGTAGGCTGACAATTACTAGCATCCGCGGATGTTTGCGCATCCATAGCTGCTGCGTCTGTAGCCCAAGGCGCTGAAATTCGTCTGTTCTGTCCACTCTCCTCAGTGTGCGATGCCGTTTAGTCAGGTCTGAAATCTCATCTGAATTGCGTATCCCCCGTAGAACCGTTTTCCGGTCTCTGGAGTCTCGCGGACCTTAACTGCATGACTCTGGACAATGGATGCGATTGTCGAAGGCAGTTTTGCTTAGAAGCAGCCACTGATTGTTGCCTATTGTGCATTGCGATAATGGCGCCAAGCAGGAGCGTTAGAAGACTTAAATTCAAGAGGAGGCAAAAAAATCTTGAAAAAAATGTGATGACCTTTTTTGGAGAGATTTCTCTCTCAAAAAATTTGATGACCTTTTTTGGAGATTGGTGCACAAAAACTTGATGACCTTTTTTTGGTGGGAGATTTCTGTCAATTAAATTCTTCTCTTGGGCCAGGATTCACCGTTCAAGAGGAGGCAACATCCAGGTGCAGGGCTATAGCCCAAGGAAAATTTTTAAATTTATAAAACCAAGAGGAGGCAACTGCCTCCTCTTGCCTCAATGTAGCTATGCCTATGGCGCCAAGGAAGTTTCTCTATTAAATTAGATTAGATTAGACATGCATTAAAAATAGTGTCCCAAAATAGACAACTTTAGCAACAGATAACGCGATGCAGAAAGACATGCAAATCAGAATTTCATAACACTGCAGTGGACCGTCAAGGAATCTGGATTGTGTTTTGCATTATAATCCTGCGACTGCACCGCCAACACTTGACTCGATTAGGGTAGTTTCCGCTACAAACTACAGAGCGGAGCAATGTTTCTGCCGACAGTTACTGCCATTCGCCGATATTTACATGTCTGTTGCTTTACAACGGATCTTCTCCTGCAGCACACATAAATTTTGCAGGACCTGTAATGATCGATATGGCATGTTTTAATCAGCGCGGGCCGTTCGGGAATATGGTCGCGATACGTCTCCAGACGGTCCGCTGTTGTCTCAGATGACTATTGTCCTAGGATGCTCCCGACGCAGAATTAAATAAGGACCTTGGCTGCGTGTGCTGCGGTAGCAGGACTGATCGGTACGAAATTGGAGGGTAGCGTAATCGTAAACTTATTGTTTGCCATTGTCGACGCAGAGGTCAAAGAGTTGTAGGATAATTTAATTTAAGGAAATCTTTCTGTTTGGCCGAGGATGGGTTGGAAGTGCTAGGTTAGGTAACTATTTGTGTTATGCATTGAATTATGCTACATTGGCAAATCAATATGTGGAATTATCTTTTCATTTCCAAGAGAACAGAACATCTATCACTGGGTGCATGTGCACAGTGTGGTATTCACTAGGGCATAGGCCCCTAACTTAAATCCGGATCGGTAAACCGATTTTGCCGATTTTTGCATTATCCGGATCTGGAATGTCTAGCCGGCTGATTAATAACAGTTGTTTTTTTGATGGTTTTGCTATGGACTAATAACAGTTTATAGGCCACTCACATATAATTATAATCTTGATTGTTACTACTTACTAGGGCTGTCAACAGGCCCCAGAATAACCCTTAAATCTACCGCCTGTAGCAGACGCCAAGCCATTAGGCTATGATTAACTCAGAATCAGGCCTTAATGCATAGATTTATTACTAATGGAAATCACTCAGAATCAGGCCTTAATGCATAGATTTATTACTAATGGAAATCACTCAGAATCAGGCCTTAATGCATAGATTTATTACTAATGGAAATCGGCAAATAATGGCCTATACTATCCAGTATCCGGAATCGGCAAAAAACAAAATCGGTTATGCCCTAGTATACACGAGGCAACAATTCAAACAGTCTGATAACTTGTGTATTTTAACAATACTGCAGTTGTCCCAGATTGAATTGAATGATATCAGAATCTGCATTGAGAAAGCTATTCCTTTGCTGTTCTTCGTTAAAGAAACTGATGTATTTACGGTTTAAGCAATCAGAATTTTACTTTACAATACCTTATTGAAAGCGATTACCTATGCTTTGTCTCGGTGGCTGTTTTTCTTGACCAGTTTACTCTGCAGTATGAAAGATCACACGTCTTCTTGCCTAGCTTTTGTAATCGAAGTGTTTCTTTTTCCGGAAAGGCATGCGACACGAGAGTTATGGCGTGAAATTAGAAATTCATGAGTCGCTGCTTTGTTCGCAGCTGCTTTTATGGTGCACAGGTGAAACACACATTCGGTTGTTTCGTTCTGCAACCGCCTTCTTTTCCTTGACTCTGGCATTCTAACTTATGCATCTGTAAGCTGTTGCAGCGTTTCTCAGTGATCTGACACAATCTTTGAATATTAAAGTGTCACAGTATATGATTGGCAATGTGTTATCATATTTAATGAATAGTCTAAGAATAATTGAATATTATTAATTTTGTGTAGTTTTTGTTGGATATTAATTGGTTACAATCTTTATAAATACTACGGTATATAGACCTTGAAGTATGAATATTAACTCTGTGCAGTCATGAATATTCATGCAGCACACTTATTACTAGCCAGAGCATAAAACGGCGACGAGCAGTAGACTGCAAATGAATCTTTTTAGACCAAATTATTGCAGCGAGCATCTACTGGTGGTGACATCTAGTGAGCGATGAGGGAAAATATGAGTGCCTTCGAGGAGCATTTGCCATGTTATGGCTACGTCAAGGAAATAAATGGCTCTTATCGGCGGCTACAGACACATCTCGGCTTCCGTATTAGTAATCTATGTCATGTTAATATACCAGAGAAGTTACCAGGAATAATTTATTGCTGGCTGCACGGATATTCTCTTCATCGAAGTCGTCGTAAATATTAACGGCGTGCCAGTGTATATGAGTATTTTTGTACTAGAGTCTTCATTAACAGTTTTCTGGAAATTTACCAGGCCTGGCACGAATGTTTTGAGATGCACGAGTGAAACCTTGTTCAGTGACTGTTGACTTTTTGTTGGCATTTCACACTCTGTGTGTGGTGGTCTAGTGGTTAGCATGCTGGACTGTCAGCTGAGTGGTGGGGGTTCAAATCCGTGCCAGGGCAGAAATTTATTTCGAGAGTTACGCTTCACATGTGTCCCTTAGCCAACTGAGCTCTAATGAGTACAGTGTTGGTGGGTAGATCAGATGGCTAGGGAGAGGACTGGCCACCCGCGTTTAAGCGACTGCTGTTCTTTGTTTATAATGAATGAAGGGATTGGACTAAGATTAAGTATTAAGTGGTTGGGCTCCAGCGGCTTGTGGTACTTATTCTCTAAATTTAGGGAGCAGCGCAGTTCCAGGATCCACTTGGATCAGAATAAGAGAGAATGACAGAGTACCACATTGCTTTCAGTTGAGCAAGACATAGGCCACACTGTCTCTGTTGCCCATACAGCCACAACAGTGCGCTTTCTCAGTTGTTTGCCCTGTGACATGGAACGGGATCCCTTGGGTTCTTCCCTCGCCATTCTACGGGCTTCTTTACACTGTTTTTCCACTTGGCGTGGATTGGGAGCGCCTCTGAGTAGAGACCTTGAGGGGGCGCTATATAAATTCTGTTTGATGATATGATTGATTGATATTTGTCCTCTCTTTCTGGTGCCTTTTAACGGTAGATCTACTAGATAGCCATGTTGTAACACCTCTAAGAAGTCCTTAAATGCCACAGATTTCCAGGGCTTAGCCAATGTTTAACACTTCAACAAGCAGCTGCATTGATTTCCCAGTCGCTTGTAGTACACTCTAGTCATTAAATTGGTAAGCTGCTATCTCTTGCTGTGTTGGAGAGGCTAGTAAAAAGAATGATCCGCCAGGAATAAAAAATTAGATCAGGAATATATTGAAAAGAGATCTCTAGAAATTCAGAACTTGTCCCAGTCTTTTGGCTATCCCAAAAGTGTCTTTGAAGGGTCCGTGCATGTCAGCGGGGCATGTCGGTTGTTTATCGACTTCTGCGTCATTTCAGGAGTAAATGCAGAACTTGCTCAGTAATTTCTAATGTGTTGAGTTTTCTGTTACTGCGTTTGCGTATTGAACTTATTGATTACACACTTATTGATTACATCTTTATTGATTACAGTAGCTGAACGGTTAGAGTGTTAGCATGGAGCGTACTGGTTCGAACATCCCTAGAGATGGTTACTGTGTGGGAACCTTGAGCATGTCCTTCACTCGCAGTTGCTCAGCACCATCGATTGATGCTTTGTCATTATGTTGAATGCCGCTTAATCTTTTAACGATGAGAGGGATTAGTTTTTCATACATTTTAGTGCACACGGGTCGTTAAAGTGTTAATAAATGCGTAATAATAATAAAATAATTTTGAAAGTTTCATTTCTGCTACGGATTTAGAACATTTAGAAGGTATTTGTTCATAAGGCCTATGTGATTGCGTCAGGTAGGACCCTAGTTCCTGATGTGTGTCTTGTGTGATCAAGTCTGAAATATATGGTCCATGTACTCCATCTCCAGTCAGGTATTTTCCTCTTGGTGGAGGATGTCAGACACAGGTATTTGGAGTGAACCCAACCGTTAGTCACTTGTGGGCTGTGGTGGCACTTCTATCTATGGACTGGCATGTGACAAGTGCCTGTTCTACCTGCACCTGGCACCTCAAGGAACAGCCGGACATGTAGAACCTTCTGCCAAAGAGGAACTGTTAAGCGGCAAAGTCACCGTGTGCTGCAAGCGCTGTCACCTGTCATCATGCCAAAGTCTTGACGCAGCTTGGTCCAGAGACTCTGAACATGATGTTGTCTGTCATGTGTGTATGGGTATCCATTGTTCGGGTTCCATGTATGTGAGTGTTGTCCGCAGCTGGTGATTGTTCTTGTTTTGTGTGCATTGTTTCGCTAAGCGTTAAAGCTCCAGTCCATTAATGACATTTAACATAGGCAAGCACAGAGAGCTTCCCGGGTTAGTGTGCTTTTTAAGTGGCACTATATAAATGATCAATTACAATTTGGTGGCATTGTGTCACTGACAGAGATGGAGAGTTTGGGGAATAACTGAACCTCGTATTAATCAGGACTGAGACAGTTGTGATACAAATTCGGCAGTTTATTGTTCACCGTTTCAGGGCCTTTGTGAGGTACTCAATAGGTCCAACAAGGGACGCGTTCCGGAGAGCTTATGGCGTTTAACTTTTTACACAGTATTGTCCCAAATATTAATGTACATGCAGTGATGAATGTTTCTTTAATACACCCTGTAGTGATGCACATAAGTCTGTTTTTTGTACTTCTTAGTGCCACTAATTCTATTCAAATGACAAGGGTCTTTTTTGTACTTCTTAGTGCCACTAATTCTATTCAAACGACAAGGGTCTTCCTGGATATCAGATGGTTTTTTACACAAATTTATCCCAATATCCCAGATATGCTTGCAGTGATAAATGTTTCTTTAAAACTACCCTATATCTATTCAAATGAGAACAATCTTCCTGGATATCATATGTTTTTTTACACAGATTTATCTAAAAATTGATATTCATGCAGTGATAAATGTTTCTGTAAAACTACCCTATTTCTATTCAAAACGAGAACAGTCTTCCTGGATATCAGATGTTTTTTACACAGAATTATCCGAAAATTGATATGCATGCAGTGATAGATGTTCCTTTAAAAACAACCCGTATTCTATTCCAAGGAGAAGGGTCTTCTCGGCTACTGGATGGTTTTTTACATCTTCAACAGATCCCATTGCTTTGCTGATTCCCTCTACAGATTGTGAACAATTGTCGTTTGTTTATATTGTTCTCTGCAGCACGTCTCCAGACTTTCCATTCCAATATTCCGCCAAGTCGCAAGTGTTCAAAGCCACGCTTGCATCTGCTGGCTAAAGGCTTTGCAGGACAAATGAACGGCTAACGTCGGCTGGCTAATGGTAGTAAATGTCAGGTTTTGTCGGATGGCTAGTTTTTGATTGTACGGCTGCATTCGTTTCTGTTTGTCAGTTAATGATTCATTTTTTTGTCAGCAGTTTTATTCCTTTGTTTGTCCCTCATTGTACCACTTTGATCCATCATTTGCAACCGAGTTCAATGATGTTTTTTATATATTCTTTCTTTAATTAAGCGCCTGCTAACCGCACTGCGCTGTACAGTGAACATACATATAGTAGAAACGGCAGCCACGCAGGGCGCCTTACATACATGTATACAGTAGAAGCACATGATAACAGTTTTACAGGAGTCGAATACAACTGTTTTTAACGGCAGCCACACAGGGTGCCAATCACGGCCTAACACTCACTTAACTACTGCTGCCATCTAGCGAGTAGAAGGCTGAGTAAACCTTATGGAGGGGTACAGGATTCGATCTTGGTACCTTCTGCACATCACGCCAGTGTGTTATCCATTACTCTACGGGCCCCAAATTTCATATTGGTTTGCTTCCAAAGGTGTCTGTGATGAAATGCTGATCTTATGTCATGCGTTAATCCCGAATGCAGTGACGAAGAGCTGAACACACTTTGTCGTTGTTTTTTGTTTAGGCTGTTTTTGAAATTTTAATTATAATTTTGTTCATGCATTTATTTATTTATTACGCAAAGGCTGCAATTCTGAATATCAAGTGCAAGACAAGTGTTTGCAAACAACTGATCCTGAATTGTTACGCAGAGTCCCCTCAGCAGGGTCAGACCTGCAGTCGTTGATGACAGACTCGGTGCCCCACTGGTAGAGCACCATGCCACACAATGGGCCGCTGTGCGACACACCAGTCTACCATATTGCATGAGTGTTTGTATTGTTTTGTGCTGTATTGGTAATGGTGTTGCATTGTATGTTTTCTGCGCTTTAAGTGACAGCTTTTTGAAACCGTAGGACAGTGTATTTGAGGCGGCATGTGATAATGGAAGCATGTGATAGATGAGCGATTACCAAACTATTGGATTTAGACTATGCTTGCCAGTGGATCACAATTGTGGACAGCAGTTTTACTCGAACAGGACCATCCATTGATCGAGGCATTGTGCATGATGTTAGATGCTTAACCCTTCAACGGCGAGAGGGATTAGTTTTCCATACATTTTAGCGCATGCTCGTCGTTGAAGTGTTAACAGAAGTCCTTATATCAGACAACATTAATTTTGATTACCTTACCGTACAGACAATGTTCCCTGTGAGCTTTGCACACATTTGAGGATTTTTCACACAACCATTGTTCTTTCAACACACACACTTTTTGAAAGTTCAGATTATTTCAAAGTGATAGCAGCTGCTGTCCTAGTTACCCGAATGTATTCAGCAGGCAGAATAATTAGTTTTGATGAGATTGAGAAAGATTGGACCGTCAACCAAAAGGTCAGGGTTTCACATCCCCACCAGAGCAGAAATTTGTTTTGACGAGATTTCTGCTCCACCTGTGCCCCTAGCCCACTCATCTGTAATGAGTACACTGACCTTAACCCTTTAACGACGAGAGGAATTAGTTTTCCATACATTTTAGTGCACGCTCGGTGTTAAAGTGTTAAACTGTTGATGGGAAGATGAAACTGTTGAAAGGGTGAGGAAGAGAACTGGCCACCTGCCATCTTATGCCAAAGCTAAGAAAATAAGGTTGCTAACAATTCTTGCCCTCTTAGATTAGCTTAATATACTGCTCTTGTTCTTCTTCTAAATAATTTACTTACTTACTTAACATTAGGGCTTGTCAGTCAAGGTTGTGAAATGTCCTCCCGGAGGCACAGTCGCTTTATCCTGCCTACGTAATAGACTGGGCAACTGAGTAGGCCCTCTATTCCAACCCCTGTGCCCACTGAGTGTGGCTTTCATAAACTCGACCTCTAAAATCTTATATGATGGGTGCTCTGTGTATAGAAGAGTTGACTGAAAACTACTACTCCGTGGACATTGGACATGTAATGTTTGAAGCAATGAATTCATCTTCAGCATCATGTTGCATTAATTGTTCTGAGCATCGTTCTTGAGGAGTTAGCAGACGTCTGTACAATTTTCAAGAAATCTCGTTGGCAATGGTAAAAATACATCAGTTAATGAAAGCAAAAACTGCTAAGTTGGGCTTACAGTGCCTTGGAGAGAGCGTGTAGTGGAGTGATGATATTAAAGAACTGCTTAGCAAATAGATGCAAAGACGTTGACCCAACCAGGTTCGCTGAGCGAGTCCGCAACGGCTTGGGCCAAAGACCTCCAGAATATGAGTTGCTAGGATGGATGGTGTTTTAATTACTCTGCTTAATTACTTGCAGGTATGGTAGAATGGTAGACATAGAGATCTATTTCTTTGTAAGAGCTACTTGATAAAATGAACTGATGGAAAAATAGAAGAAGCAGGCTTGCAAAAGTAACGCTGTTCTTGAGGAGTTAATCGTGATTTTCTTAAATCTGATGAAGTGATCGTGTACCCGGTAAACTAGATGGAAATCTCATCAAGACAAATGAAGGATGAAGTTTAACTTGTTTTTAGTCTTTTCCTGTACGTGTTGTGCAATTTTGTAGCCTTTTAGTTCAGGGCAGAAATTTGGTTCGAGGTTTCTGTTCCACGTGCGCCCCTAGCAAACTCCGTTGTAATGAGTTCACGATCGTACTCTGTTGGTGGAAAGATGAGACGGCGAGGGAGAGGACTGGCCACCCTCCCTCGTATGCCAAGGCTAAGAAAATGCAGTTGCTAACACTTTATACCCATGGCTGCTCCAGAGCTAGCTTAAGGAACTGCTCTTCTTCTTCTTCTTAGTTTAGGCCTAATAGATGTGCAATATTGCATGGACCAGAACATTTTGTCCCAAATGTTACTGTCCATGCTGTAGGTCAGTGCATACACATGGACACTAGAGAATATTCATACACCTTTTACAAGCATCTAAACTGTTATTTAACGCCAGAGTTGGGCGGGGCGCCTCTGAGTAGGTGTCTTGGAGGGGTTCTATATAAATCCTCTGAATGAATGAATGAATGAATGAATGAATGAATGAATGATTGAATGAATGAAACAGTTGGAAGGAACATCGCTTGTGGAAAAGTGCTGCATCTGCACATGTCGTGTGTTCATCAGTCGGACTATTTTTGTCGTCTCGTCCGCCTTTCTTTGTTGTCTGACTTGCAAATGTCAAAGACGATTGATATTCATGAATTTTATTCTCGGTTTCCGAGTGCGTCTCCTGTTCTGTCCGGTCTCCGTTGTCGCCGAATCCATTTTGTTCAAAACGCTGTCACAATTTGCCGTTTTCTTATCAATCTATAGAACCGGAAATCAGTTCTTGTGTATACGCTTAGCGGAGCGATGCTTGGAGCCAGTTGCGGAGCCGTCTCTCTCGGTGAATAACAATAGACAGAGGGTCGTCTTGACTTCCCCCCCCCCAGTGTTCAGCTTGATTTCGCAGGGTTACACTGTACGTACATAGTGCAACACATGATAGAAATTAATGTCTAGTAAGAGCAGATACTTCATATTAGATTTGTTTAGTCTGAGGTCTTACTATACTATATGAGGTCAGCGTGACTGTGTTACACAAGTGTCATAAGGACTTGCTCAGTGTTCTTGCATGTTGCTGTTCTCGGACAAGGCTTGAACCCAAGTGCTGTTCATTATAGTGCGAATTCTCACCCTATCAGCCAGTGCAATCCCCAAGAAAGAAGCACAAAAACAGCAGCAGTCAATTTCCACACCGGAAGTGAGGTAGTTGGTGTTGATTGGTTAGAGCCGTGCAATGTGAAGACTTCCCCTGAGATGTTTACTGTGTAAGGGACCTTGAGCAGCTCCTTCACTCGCAAATTATTGCTCAGCAGCATCGATTGATGCTTGGTCATTAGATAGCGGTGTGTAATAGTTTTGTATAATAATAATAATAATAATAATAATAACAATAATAATAATAATAATAATGATAATGGTAATAATAATAATTGATTGTGCTATTTATTGCATTGCCTCTTTTAATAAAGTCCTTGAATGATGGGGATAATGTATGTGTGGGTTACAGTGTAAACATGTGCAATGCGATACAATCAATGGTCAGTTCACAGAATAAAACTATGTGTGTATGTTTCTAAACACTTACTACAACGTCTTTTAAGTATCTCACAAAAGCTCACTAACACTGAATCTATTGTCTTTTAACTTACATGCAACGTGTAATTGTTGGCTGTAACCAGCACCAAACAATTACTGTTATTTCTTAGTAACTTCTATGGCACCAGTGTCTGATACGTAAGGAATTAGTTGCTGGTGCACCAAAGCCTAGCCACAGTCAGGTCAACATTTACATCAGTGATTTCCAGTTGCTCGTGTGCCAAAATAATCCATTGAGCGGAAGCAATGCGAGTATCTATTGTCTGACTGAGAACAGTTTTGGCCTAGAGCAAATTCTGTTACAGCTTAAACTGAAGCAGAGCAAAATGACTGTTTCTCTCGATGCCAAAACTGTTGCCAGAAACAACTTATCGCTTATCACTGGGTTAATCACCACAGTCATACTTTACATATTCTAATGGACTGCTTCATTCTAATACAGTTGTTTTCATTATATAATCTATATAATTGTTATTCATCTTTTTATTTTACCAGTCTGTTTTATTAATTACTAGCTGGTTTACCCGGCATTGCTCGGGGTTACAAGTTTCAATCCCTGTAGCACCACCATCACCACCACCACACCACCACCACCACCACGCCCGGTTTAGTTGAGTGAAAGTTTCAATCCCTCTAGCGAATCCGTACCTGTAGCACCACCACCACCACCACCACGCCCGGTTTAGTTGAGTGAAAGTTTCAATCCCTCTAGCGAATCCGTACCTGTAGCACCACCACCACCACCACTTTAGTTGAGTGAAAGTTTCAATCCCTCTAGCGAATCCGTACTGTAGCTGCTTAACGCGGCGTCGCCATCTGGCGAGTCAAATAGGTTGAATTTTAGAAATTTTTTTCGAGCTTCAAATGTATGGCGCGGCTAGGTTTTTGGCCCGGGAGACCATGGTAGTGGGAAAAATGGGGGACGCGAAGCCTCACACTGGGTGTGTCATGCCCACCCCGACACAGTAGTGAAGGTTTCGAGTGAAAAGCTCTAAAACTGTAGAAATGCATTCCGGTCAAAGTCGGTGTGACAGACAGAGTTTCTTCTTTTTATATATATATATATATAGATTATTTTGTCTGTAATGTTCATTGTCAGTTGTTGACATTTGCCCTGATACAGTGAAAGATGGCTTACCCACGTAATTATTTGTAATCTAACCTTAAGACTTGTTTAGTTCCATTATATTCATGCACAAGGCATCCAATGATAGTCACTTCAAGCAAATCTGTTGTCAAAAATTCTAATCGTTTGGGGAAACGTGGTTAAAATCCAGAATTACACCTACTTAAATAACTACAAGGATGCACACGGTCTAATGGTTAGCATGCTGGACTGTCAACCGAAAGGTTAGGATTTCAAATCCCGCCAGGGCAGAAATTTGTTTCGAGATTTCTGTTCCACATGCACCCCTAGCCCACTCAGCTGTAATGAGTACACTGACCGTACACTGTTGGTGGGAAGATGAGATGGCGAGGGAGAGGACTGACCACCCACCATCTTATGCCAAAGATAAGAAAATGAAAGAAAATGAAGTCGCTATCACTTCATACCCATGGCTGCCTCTCAGGGACTGCTCCTTCTTCTTCTTCTTCTTCTTCTTCTTCTTCTTCTTCTTCTTCTTCTTCTCCTCCTCCTTCTACTTCTTCATTCTTCTCCTTCTCCTTCTCCTCCTCCTCCTCCTGCTCCTCCTCCTCCTCCTCCTTCTTCTTCTTCTTCTTCTTCTTCTTCTTCTTCTTCTTCTTCTTCTATGGATATAATTTACTTACTTCTAAGGCGGTTATCATATGTGTGTTGTAGGATGCTGCCTCGCTGAGCAAGGAGTTGAGCCAGCTGCAAGGACGTCTCCAGGAACGTGAGGAAGAGATTGATGAGCTGAAAGCTGAGCGCAACAACACTCGAGTCTGTACCTCAACATATATTCTCTTTGATCATTATTATAGCATCAGTCATGTTGCATCAATCATAGGTAATTAGTGATTTATGACTTTGATCAGGTATTTATCAATCTTTCATAAATCAATCATGACATACTTATACATGATAATTGATGATTCAACTGTGATAATTATATAACCTTTACCAAATCCTCATTATATCTCAGTGAGAAACTTTAATGGATTTTAGTGCCATTTACAGATTTTTCATATCCCTTAAAGTTTTTATTTCTAACAGTATTCGAAGTTAGTTGTTGAGTTTTTTGGAAAAAGATTCTTGTCAGTTGATCACATTTTATTTAGCTTTCGATATAGTAAAGTTTGAAGTCCATATATGTTTAGTATGTGCATATGCATTGATGTGCTTATAGCACCTTAAAGTACATGTGAACATGGTATAAGTGGTTCCTCACTTTGCTACAACCTACCTGCTTTGCAGCGCGCCTTACTGGCCGAATACCTAAATTTTGTCAGGTATCAGGTTATATGCTGGAGGTCCTGCATTGGCTTCCGGTCAGCCAGCATGTGGTATATAGGGTTGTTTCCCTAGTCTGGCGGTGCCAGCTGGGCTGTGCTCCAGCTTATCTGCCGGTCCTTTGTCGCCCTGTGCAGGGAGTCCAGGTTAGCCGCCACCTCCTCTGTTCGGGGAAGCGGGTGCTAATTGTGCCTTTTGCCCTCACATCCACCACGCAGAATCATGCTTTTTCAGTGGTGGGCCCAACGGCTTGGAACGGGCTCCCTCTGGAGCTGTGCCTGCTCCCCAGAACTCCCTCTGATACCTTCTACACTAGACTGAAAACTGTTCTGTTTGGCCGTGCTTGAGTCGGGAGCACCTCTGAGTAGCCCTTTTGAAGAGGTGCTATATAAATACTCGAATGAATGAATGAACAAAACCTTGTATCACATAAGTTTGCTGTTTGAAGTATAATGGGACTCATATTAATCGCATTTGTGTTTAAGTTACTACTTGAACACCTCGAGTGTCTGGTTGCGAGACACGAGCGATCTCTTAGGATGACCGTTGTCAAGCGCCAAGCGATGTCACCAGGTGGCGTGTCGAGTGAGGTGGAAGTGCTAAAGGCACTCAAGTCACTGTTTGAGCACCACAAGGCACTTGACGAAAAGGTAACGGCTTATGTCCAATTAAATGATTTTAAAACTATTGTTTTTAATATTGTTACTTGTTCTCCTGGTTGCATCGCAATTAATGTGAGAAAAGCTCTGAACGCGAAAAGTATTAATGAAAAGTCTTTTAATTTTCTCTGCTTCACCTATGTACAACAGTGTTTTAGGTAATGTCAAATACTCACGATCTTTTCTCTATAAGACGTTATGGCAACAAAACTCAGACATCTCTTATCACTATCTTCTGTTAACTCTATCTTAACACTTTATTGACGAACTGCATTGGTTTCCCTGTCACTTTTAGTACATGCTCGTTGATAAAGTGTTAAACTCATAAATGTATAAGACACTGACGAAACAGGATCACAACCCTCCTATAGACCCACATAGAATCATCTCTGTCCCACGCCCCTTTCAATTCAAATTAAAATTCAAGAATTTTTTCTTACTTCCAAATAACGTTTGTGCAAACAACAAGCAATGGTACAGAGATTTCACGTCTCTGGTCGCAAAAGGTGACCCCCAAGGGAAGGAAGATCCCGTTGAGTGGGGACACCTACTTGGTTCCGTTACGTTGTCCAAGAGACTGTCGAAGTTAGAGTTGCTTCCTCCTAGGTTACAGATAACATCCCAGTATTCCAATAGCAGGAGAAGCCCAGGAGGGAGGCGAGTTATTCATTAAGAACAAGGCATATGAAATAGCTTAACTAAACTTAACTATTCCACTCACAAACAAAAAAATAAGTAGGTAGCCTCTTATATTCACTTACAAGGAGTGCTCAGAACCTTCTAGAACTTCTTTACTTTCGATTAGTCTAAGAGTCTTCATGCCAGCCTAACTGTGTCATGACGTGTCTCCCTCTGGCGACTACTTAGATGCCTAGATGCGACATGTCACAGTATGCTGTAACCTCTTTTGATGCGGCTACATTTGGGAGCCAGAGCTAGTATTGTATTTTAATAAGAGATGGCATACGGATGCAGGATTGCTATCTAATAGGTCAAGCAATATCTTCATAATCTGTTGATGCCTTGATACCTTTTTCTCCTGATCATGACCGAGCTATTTCATTTCCAATTAATTTTGACTTGACTGTAGCAATGTGTGGTGAGGAAGTGTGGTGGAAAAGGATTAGGTATACATTGGATGTCCATTGATGCTGATTATAATGTATTTAATGCCCAGATGGTCAAACAAGTGGAGGTACGTGATCAACACCAATGGGCAGTGAGTCCATAGATTTAAGGAAAAACGGATGCCTGTATCAGAATCACTGTTATATTGAAGTGTTTTACAGGGAAACTCTAGTGTAATAGTGTAACACAAGTGTGCAATCGTTGTCCATGATAAATAGCCACTAACAGGACACCATGTATATCTCCTTTTGGGACCTAGGCCACCTCAGATTCAAATTTACTCACTTTGTGCATGTAATAAGTATTTGAAATTAGTAAGAAATAAATAGAGGAGATGCTTATTCCTCTCCCTAGGTCCTGAACTGGTGAAGGCCATATGCCAAGGTCGAGGACACATGACCAGTGCATTGCAGGACTTGCTGCAAACTGTTGTATTATATGAATGACGTTTTATTAGTTTCTGATGAACAGTAAATATAGTTATTGTTGACACGACAATAACAATTCAAGAATCAGACAGCCAGGCAGATTTGAGTTGACTCAGTTGTAAGAACACCCTTAAAACTGGGAAAAGTTATTACCTGGTTTTTACTATTATTATTGTTTTCTTATTTTTATTATTATTGACACGACAATAACAGTTCAAGAATCAGACAGCCAGGCAGATTTGAGTTGACTCAGTTGTAAGAACACCCTTAAAACTGGGAAAAGTTATTACCTGGTTTTTACTATTATTATTTTTTATTTATTTTTATTATTATTATTATTTTTTTTTGGCTGCCTCTAGGTATGTATGATCCCTCGGGTCTTAAATTTTAATTAAAAGAGAGAGAAACGTCTGGAATGGCTACTATTCGTCAGTTATTATTATTTTTACCAAAAGGATGAAATCAAGATGGTGTGGAAAACTGCTTTAATGTTGAACATGTAATTTAATGCATGGAAAACGAATCCTTATCATCGTTAAAGGATTAAACATTTCTGCGAAGGCTGTTATTATTATTATTATTACAAAAGATTGTATTTTTGTCCTGAGTTGCTGCTCGTCTTATCTTTCAGTTGCGACACCGGTTGAAGGCGACGGTTGATCGAGCGACTCAGCTGGAGGAGGAGCTTGCATTAGCCAATCAGGAGGTCTGTTCACTGTAATTAATTCAATTTATATTCGATATTTGTATTTGGCACCACTATCTGACATTCACGGTATCATTTCTATATTCGAACACCTTGTGTACTAAGCAGTGGCCATCTATGATAAAACCAAAGCTTACACAGGACATGTAACTGTTGTATACAGTGTAATGCTCTTACACTTGACAGATGCAGATAAAGGTTACTTACTTACTTACTTACTTAGTCTATGATTTCGATTGAACGTCTAAAATGTTTAAATGATTGAACTGCAGCTTTTCCAGTTCCGTGAGAAAGAGGCAAAGCTGAAGGCAGGAGGAGAGGACCAGGCGGATGAAAGCAGAACACCGACATCTGGTGACAGTACATCTCGTCTGTCGGGCATTTTCTCAAATTTTAAGGTAAATTTAAGATCATGGGGTGAGTTTAACCCCTTCCGTCCCTTATGACGTACGCCGTACGTCATGATTTGGACAGCCGCGCTACCTTATGACGTACGGCGTACGTCCTGTACAAGGTTTGACAAGGTTCGTTGTCATTGCCCAGACGATTTGCGGACCATTGATCACAGGACTATTGATCATAGGACTATTGATCACAGGACGTTTGGTCACACGGACCATTGATCATTAGGACCATTGATCATAGGACTGTTGATCATGTATGTATGAATGTATGTATTTATGTTTGCATAAATATACAGACATACGTGCATACATACATGCATACATACATGCATACATGCATACATACATGCATGTATACATACATACATGCATACATACAATCATACATACATGTATGTATGAATGTATGTATGCATGTATGTATGGCCAGAAATTCCCGGTAGCGCAGGACTAAAATGGCATGGGATGGAAAGGGTTAAACACAGCGCCTGAAAACAGAATAAGAGCAGTGTACAGAACACTGTCTCAAGAGGACTTGAGACAGTGTTTCTGTTTAGTCGTGTTTATGGGTCCTCTTTGTGGATGATGTTAACTGGTGTTTTTTGTTTGTTTTGATCCAGTTTTTGGGTTTATTGTTTTGTTTTGTTTTAGTAATTGGGGTGCACAGTAGTCTAGTGGTTAGCCTGCTGGACTATCAACCAAGAGGTCGGGGGTTCAAATTCCAGCCCGGGCAAAAATTAATTTAAGCTTTATAATTATGCCCTACCCAACTCAGCTATAATGAGTACTCTGATCTCACACTGTTGATAGGAAGATCAGGTGGCAAGGGAGAGGACTGCCCTCATTTGCCATGGCTAAGAAGGGGAAATTGCCAACACTTCATACCCATGGCTGCGTCTCTGGGTTGGCTTAAGGTCCTGCTCTCCTTCTTAATTCCAGTAATTGATCTTGCTTTTATCTTGCTGGTTTCTGTTACATTTGTTTGTTTGAACCTAGATATTGGTCTGTTGGTCCTGTTTGGTGCTATGTTTTGATCTTCTCTTGTTTGGTCTTGTTTTGTTGGTGCAGTTTGGTGCTATGTATTGGACTTGTGGTCCTGCATATTGGTGCTGTTTGGTGCTATGTTTTGATCTTGTTTGGTCCTGTTTATGGGTGCTGTGTGGTGCTATGTTTTGATCTTGTTTGGTCGTGTCTATTGGTGCAGTTTGGTGCTATGTATTAGTCTTTTGGTCCTGCATATTGGTGCTGTTCGGTGCTATGTTTTGATCTTGTTTGGTCCTGTTTATTGGTGCAGTTTGGTGCTATGTATTGGTCTTTTGGTCCTGTGTATTGGTGCTGCTATGGTTTGATCTTGTTTGTTTCTGTGTATTGATTGTTTGTTGTTGCTGTTTATAGGATGCTTCAGAATTGGTGGCCGCCCGTAAACAGATTTCCGACCTGACGATGAAGTTAGTGGACTTGGAGGAGCTCCTGGAATCAGCGCGTAAAGATAACTTGAAACTCCAGGAGCAGATCATCAAACTCCAGTGCGACTTGAAAGAGGTTGTGCCTAGCAAAATGAAGGAATTGCCTTAATTAATTTTTACCTTAACATTGTCATGTTTAGTTGTTTCCGAGTCTTTCTTTTTTACTATTTCCAATAGTTGAATTTTTCAGTTTGTATCATTTTATTTCTGCTTATTTTGTTATTTCTTTGAAAATCCTTAAAATCTACAGTAGTTTCCAACATGTGTCATTGTATTAACAAATTTTCTAAGCTGTAGAAATTGATTTTTTTTAAAACAAATTCTGAATCAGCCTGTAAAGGATTATTTAAAATGATTATTTAATAAATCCTGTTTTCCCAAATTTCTGAATTGTTATGACTTTTTCAGTCAGTTTTCATTCCTTATTAGTTTTTTTATATGCTGCATTGTCATAAATTTGGTATAATTATATTTCTACTGGATTATATTACGTTATTATTTACACTGATCATACACTGTTGATTGGAAGCTCAGATGTTGAGGGAAAGGGCTTGCCACCTGTTGTCATATGCTGGTCATTGCTGGGGCTAAGTAAAATGAACTCGCTAACGATTCATACCATTGGCTACAGTCAGGTCTAGTTTAAGGAACTGCTGTTCTTCTATAGTATTTTATAATATTTTTATGTTTCTCAGTCAACCAATCAATAGAAATTTGTGTAGTGCCCCTTCAGGATCCCTAATGAGAGGGGCTCCCGACCCAGGCCAAGTGGAAGAAAGTAGTGGAATCCGTCTAGCCTAGCCTGGTGTTGACGTGTTGGACGCAATTGCATACGGAGTGGGCTCGTTTTCTCTGTAACAATTGCTGTCTTTCCTAGTTGGTTGTAGCCTCTTGTTTATATGTTGTGAATTTTTCGTTGATTTCAGTCAATGGCACAAAAAGAAGACCAGGAGGAGCGGATCGCTACGCTGGAGAAACGTTACTTGGCAGCCCAACGCGAATCCACTGCCTCTGCAGACGCCAATGACAAACTGCAAGCAGAGTTAGCGCTCAAGACGAACCAACTCAAAGTGGTAAGGCAGAGTTCAATGTAATCCAATGACAGTTGTAACGCCACCATTAGCAGTTTGCACAATGGTTGCATGAAAGTGAGATTATGGTCAAAACCAATAATTAGTGTAATTCTTACGGAGGGTAGTGGACTCGTTTATGCACTTCCAATTTACATCCCATTCGGCTTAACGTGAAGTAGTGTTATTCAGCTTAACGTGAAGTTGTGTCATACTGCTTAACAGTAAGTAGTGTTATTCTGCTTAGCTTGAAGAGGTGTTCTTCTGCATAACGTGAAGTAGTATTAGTCTGATAACTTTATGAAGCTAGCTTATGGCACTTTATGAAGCTAGCTTATGGCACTTGGAATCTAATCTAATCACCGATTCTAAGACGTGGATTATTTGACACTGTTCTAGTCTAATCATATGAAATCTTAAAGGTAGATTGAAACTTTTTTAATCAGTTTGTTCAATGAATTTCGATTCTGGTTTTCTCACTGATTGATTGCTTTTTTGATGGATTGGTCAATTGATTGATATTTTGATTGGTATATATGTATTATGTATCAAGATACTAAATATGACAGTGTTTTGGTATTTTTAAGAGTGAAGAGAAGCTAGAGCAGCTGCAGTTAGCATCCAAGAAGATCTCCGAAGGACAGGGTACAGCATCAGATTCCAAACGAATGGAGGTCAGCAACAGATTAAGATTTTCTTCCATTCCAATTGTGTGCAGAAATTTCTAGATTTTCCATGGTTTCAAGATGGTCGGCTGCCCAAAGACTAATGCAGTTGATGACAGTGATGCCAATGGTTGATGGTGATCTCGTGGTGGTGGCGGTGATAGTGGATGTAGTCTTGAGGATATGATATTGATGATGATGATGATGAAGATGATGATGATGATGTCTCTGCCCGAAGGCAGGCCAATGGTTTTATGCCATCCGGGAATGAGATGAGTAAGGTGGTTTCACATTGCCTTCCTCACGGACAGTTGTGGGTAAGCACCTTGTCAGGGGTCGCTATGCAGTGTCTTCAGCTAGATTCGAACCTGCGAACCTTCTGTGCCTTGTAACCGGAGGTTACAAGGCACAGAACTTACCGCTACACAGAACACAGAACATACCGCTACACCATCGCATCCCATTTGTACTCAATTTGTTCAATGATACTGATATTGGTATAATTTTTGTGCGTATGATGAGATGATGGTTTTGATAATGCAGCTACGTTGCCGGTGATAACAAAAAAGGAGGAAATAATGATGTAAATGCTGATGATGCTCATGATTGAGTGACTGATCTGATTTTTCCAGGTGACGTCGAACAATGAAAAGATGAAACTTCTCGAATCTCAAATGTCGGAGCAAAGTGCAGAACTTCAGCGGGTATAAAATAAACTAAGATTATTCGTCGGACCTTACCATAGCATATCTTACCTTGTTGTACCACACCTTACCGTAACTTGCCTTATTTTTCTATTTTTCTTTACACTTAATACCAGTATGCTGGTATTTTTTTGCCTTACCCTGCATTAACTTACTTATGATACCTTATATCATCCAGCATTAACATATCTTACTTACCTGCATTTTCAGTAGTGCATGCTGCTTACATTCCTTTTGTGTTAGAAATTACATTTCTTTTCTGTTAGAAATTATATTCCTTTTTTGTTAAAATTACATTTCTTTTCTGGTGGAAATTACATTCTTCTGATAGAATTTACATTCCTCTTCTGTTAGAATTTACATTCCTTTTCTGTTAAAAATTACATTCCTTTTCTCTTAGAAATTACATTCCATTTTGTTAGAAATTACATTACTTTTTTGTTAGAAATTACATTCCCTTCTCTGTTAATTATTACATTCCTTTTCTGTTAATAATTGCATTCCTTCTTCTGTTAATAATTACATGCCTTTTTCTGTTAATAATTACATTCCTTTTTTGTTAATAATTACATTCCTTTTTTGTTAATAATTACATTCCTTTATCTGTTAATAATTACATTCCTTTTTCTGTTAATAATTACATTCCTTTTTCTGTTAATAATTACATTCCTTTTCTGTTAGAAATTAGATTCCTTTTCTGTTAGAAATTACTCCTATTGGATTAGATGAGTGCTGTTATGTAATGCAGATTAGATTAGTGCTGTTATGTAGGTGTAGATGATGGATTATAAATGCAGGGCTATATCTGTTTCAATGTACTAAATGTGACGTCGTATTTTTCCGAGAAGGCTCGTCAGCGGGAGAAAATGGACGAAGAACACAACTCTCGTCTTTCAGCAACCGTAGACAAGCTGCTGTTTGAGTCGAATGAGCGCCTCCAGATCCACCTCAAGGAGAGGATCAAGGTTCTTGAGGAGAAGAACCAGCTTGTCCAGGAACTTGAGCGTGTCCGGAAGTCGCTCTTTGATGTCCAGACGAACGAGGTAAAACTATAGTTTGCGACATGTCTTTGGTAAGAGCAGACTTTATGTGATGTGTAGCCATGACAGGATATAGACTTGATTTGCGATGGTTTTTTGGAATAGTGGAACAGCAGTACCGGCAAAGTCAGTGCTGGAATGGGAAGGGAGTGAACACAGGCATTGACATGAGCCGAACATGATTACCTCAGATTCATCTGGGTTTATGACCAAACTGTTGAAGGAGAACTGTGCATGCACTGAAAGGAGGCACTGCTCATCTGATTGTGTTAATTGATGTAACATAGTGCAGCTGCAGTGCAAATTAATGCAATCTAGTGAACATTAAAGCCATAATGAATTTTAGTGTAATGTAATATCAATGTATTCAAGTGCAGATTAATATAGTGTAGTGGAGATAATGGTAATCAAATAGGGATTATTTTAGTGTAGTGCAAATTAATGTGATGTAGTGCAGATTAATTCAGTGCTTATTGAAGTGCAAATGAATGTAATGCAGATTAATTAAGTGCAGATTAATTAGTGTAGAATGGTGTAATGTGCTTTATTAATGAACTGCAGTGGAGATTAATGTAGTGTAATTTTGTAGTGTGGTAGTACGTAGTTAGAGGTCGATTCCCAAGCAGAACTGAATGGTAATAGTAGTTCAAGATTAGAAGAAGATGATGGGTGATCTAAGTCAGCATGTGATGATTATCCTCGGACGTGAATGGCAAATGAAATTATGGTTGTATACTGTATAGCAAGGATTTGCTAGCTCAATGTCCCTGCCCAAAGTAGACTTTAAAAGGAGGTCATACCTTCAGGGTGTGTGCTGAGTAGCGAATTTGGCATTGTTTTAATTCATTTTAGTTTTGATTTGTATGAATGTAACAGGATGTGCTGAGGAGTCAGTTGGAGAGGAGCCAACAAGAGTCATACATACTTCGCCAACAGCTGCATAATCTCAAGTAAGAAACTTCATCACTCACTGATTCACTTGTTTGATTGTGTAATGAAATCTCTTGAGTCACTGAACAGGTGGGTGATGCAATGTGAGTGCTCTTGTTATGTGAGTGGGTCAGTTTGCTCGGATGGATGGGTGGTTGTGTGGGTGAGTGGGTGGAAAGATGGATGGATCAGTGGATTGATTGATTGATTGATTGGTGTGTGGGTGTGCGGATGGTTTGATGGATAACTGGATGAATGGGTGGGTGGATGGATAGCTGAATGGAGGGGTGGGTGGATGGATCGATGGATGGATGGATAGCTGGCTGCTAGCTGGATGGATTGATTGGTTGATTGATGGGTGGGTGGATGGATTGATTGATGGATGAGTGAGTGGATGGATAGCTGGCTGCTAGATAGGTGGATTGATTGATTGATTGATTGATTGATTGATTGATTGATTGATTGATTGATTGATTGATTGATTGATTGATTGATTGATTGATTGTTAGGGTGGTGGATGGATGGATGGATGGATGATCACTGATTCATTGACTTACTGACTGTTGTTGTTGTTGTAGGATGCAGACTTCATCTGTACCATCTGTCATTGTGGATGACCGAGGATCTATGAAGAGTCCAGACTGGTGCCTTGTTGATAGAAACTCTGCTGATGATCCAACCAAGGTAGGGAACCGGCTGACTGTCTTTTTCTTATCTGGCTTTGTGTGGTGTTTTTCGCATTCCTTTATCCTCACATTGCTTGCACTTGCCCTGCATATCTGTCCTTACCTTACCTTACCTTACCTTACCATGCCTTATTTTACCTTTCTTTATCTTACCTAACTACCTTATCTTACCATACCTTAACTTACCATGCCTTAACTTGCCTTGCCGTGCCTTTCCTTTCTGTAGTTAATCAGATATCATCAGTTGTTTGTTATTTATTTACTTATTTTGGCCAAACTTATTTTCTTCCTTACTGTCTTATTTACTTAGGTACCTGCTTGCTTGCTTTGATCACTTGTCTACACACATCCTCTCTGAACATAGTGTCTACTGTCAATTCTGAATGGAAATTTGTTGGCTTGGTTTTGCTGGGGTCCACTGGTGGTGACTTGTTGACTGTTATATAGGGACTGTTTGCTTTCTGATTAACTTTTTACATGTAGGTTAGCATAGAAAGTGCATCTGATTACAAGTAGTCTTTTGAAGAGGTGTTATACAAATTTACAATTGCACGCATTTCGTATTTGAAAATTTCAAATAAACCTTCTAGCTAGCAGACTTCGGTGGCTCATTTTCTTTACATTATTAACACCCACCACTTAGCTCTGAATTTCCGTGTTAGCAACGTAGAGGCTTCAATGTGATTAACCTGACTTTTTGGAATAAGTTGCTAGAAATGTGTGGCATGTAGCGCCTTGGTCTTTCTCTACCTCTATTTCGTAAGTGCTTGGAAACCATTTTTTTTGTCATACCTTGTGTTGTGAAGTCTGTCTTATGGAGGTGCTACATAAATCTGTGGTTACAAATTACAAATGAGTCAAATATCAGAGCCAGATGGTTAAGCTCTCTTCATGTAAAATGCAGAGTTGCATGTCGGAGACTGTACCTCTGCAAGGACCGTTAGCAATTAAGGTTCTGCTTAATGCACAGTTAGCGACCGCCCTGAACTAAGACCACCCTGCACTTAAGGTCACCCTGAACTTAAGACCACCCTGAACTTAAGACCACCCTGCACTTACGGTCACCCTGAACTTAAGACCACCCTGAACTTAAGACCACCCTGCACTTAAGGTCACCCTGAACTTAAGACCACACTGAACTTAAGACTAGGGACCTGCGAATCACAAATTTTCAATCGAATCGAATCTCGAATCGAATCGGGGGTAAAGGTTCGAATTCGAATCTCGAATCGAATCGGCGGGAACCATGGAGTTTGATATTCGTGAAGCTTCATAGCACAGGAGTATCACAGACTCAATATATAGGCCTAATAACTTTTCTGCAGTAAAATCAATTAAACTAAACATTAAGCTGATTAGCAGAATTAAAAATAACACAAATAATGTATGAGTTAAGTAAGTAAGTATATTCTTTATTGTACCAATTGTATTACCCAGGGGCGTCTTATCCACCAGGCACAGTGGGCACTGTGCCTAGGGTCTACGAAACTTTCAGGGGCCTACGAAAGTCTGAAAATAAGACATTGAATGATTGACCTGGTAAATGGAAAAAGAAAAAGTGCAAATAACAGCAAATTTAAATTTGACTGAAACAGTTTAATTTAAGCTGTGCTAGCCTACATTATGTGAGCTTCGCGGAGTTGGCAGTTTAGTTGGGGTCTACGAATGCAAGAGTGCCTAGCGCCTACGACGACCTTAAAACGGCCCTGGGATAACCTCACTTCGGTGTACATAGTCACACATCTCAGCGGAGTATGACTTTCTAAAATTATTATAAACCCTTTCTTGCCAGAGGGTTTGCTGTCATCGCGTGCTGCGTTAAACATAACATAACATAACAAGGGTTTTAAGTGGTTCAGAAGACGTGTAGTCTGTGTAAGAACCACTGCAAATTTACCTCGAACGCCTAATAGCCCAATTTTCCTAGCTTCTTCTTAAAAGCTGTTACAGTGTCCACTGAGACAGTACCATCGTCCAAACCATTGCACAGGTCTACAACTCTTGCACTAAAGAATTTCTGCCCTAATGTTCCCTTCGGCCTCTTAAATAATTTATACCTGTGTCCCCGAGTTGCCTTGTTCGGTGCTAATTCAAAGAACCTCTCCCACTGCAGTGCTTCCTTTCCAGTGATAATCTTATAAGCTTCAATCAGATCTCCTCTGCTCCTCCTTTTCTCCAATGTTGTTAGTCCAAATTCCATTTCAACCTCTCTTCATAGCTCAGATCCTTGTAGCCCCAAATCATTTTCGTAGCTCTTCTTTGTACTTTCTCCAGTTTTTCCATGTCCTGTTTCAGGTATGGATTCCATACCTGGATGCAGTATTCCAACTGTGGCCTATCCAGTGATTTGTACAACCTTATTATTATATCTTTGTCTCTGGTGACTATTGTCCTTTTTATCATACCTATTACCTAAAGTTGAATTAGCCTTTTTTGCTGCTTCAGCACATTGCCTTGAAGGTTTTGCACTCTTGTGCATAATCACTCCCAAGTCCCTTTCTTCATCACTCACTTTCAACACCATGCCCCCATTTCATATGAAAACTCATTGTTTCTCCTCCCCATATGCATCACTGAGCACTTTTCCAAATTGAAGAGCATTTGCCAGTCTTGTGACCATCTGAACATTCTTCTTATATCTTCCCGCAGTATCTCTGCTTGCACGCAGAAATTCAACAACCAATCCAGGCGCACTACACAATTAAAGTTTCAAAGCAATTAGTTTACAACAAAGTGTGTCAAGGGCTAATCATTTTTCCGAGAAACGATTCGAAAATTTTTCGAATCACGGCATCATTTTCGAATCGAATCGAATACCGCTGTCCGATTCGTTTTCGAATCGAATATCGAAGCTTCGCAGGTCCCTACTTAAGACCAGCCTGAAATTAAGACCCCTAAACTTAAGACCATCCTGAACTTGAGACCAGCCTGAAATTAAGACCCCTGAACAAAGACCGCTCTGAACTTGAGACTACCCTGAACTTAATCCTTGTTGTTAGATAATGGCACTTTAGATAAATACAGGTGTATTAATTACACAGTGTTTCGTGACATAACAATGTTACTGGAATAAATCTAGTCCTTCAAAAATTTATGTAGTGGGACATAATGGAGTCTATGCAGCTTTCAAACATAAATGTTGTGTCTGTTCTCAGGTGGTGTCCACAACATCCTCCATTTCCGATCCGCTCTGGGACATAGCAGCAGGTCTGGCACAGCCCCGTCTCCGGTCGGACATGTCGTGTGCATTCCAGGTGAACAGCTTCGAGGGTATGGTGGAGGGCGATGGGGGCGTCATGGATCCTCTTTCTTCCAGCAGCAGCAGTGGCCAAACGGATGCTCAGGCGCTCGCTCGCATGCTCCAAGACCAGCTCGATGCCATCAACAACGAAATCAGGTAGTCATTTATATTGCTTGGTTTCTTGTGTGTGTTTGTACATGTACCAGTATGTGTTTTTGTATGTTTTTTGCATGTATGACATTGTATGTATATATGTTTATGTGTACAATGTAGATGATTGCCTAGCTGATCCAGAGTGGTGCAACTTAGTATGGGCTTTATTGATGTACCTGGTAATGTAACTACGTAGTATCTCGTAAATTAATGGCCTATCTGTTACTTGTCCATGTGTCAGCCTGTCACCTGTGTGTGAGGTCTGAATCCAAGATGATGGGTCTGTGGACTGTTGCTGACAGTGACATATGATAAATGGGAGCCCTATTACTCTTTTCTTAGAAGAAATGAGAGGCCAGGGATTCAAATCCCTGCCAAGGTAGATAGATATTACAATTACTTTATCTGACTGACCTAGACTAATCCAGGAGGAAAAAGAGTCGACAGAGCAGAGAACAGAAGAGCTGGAAAGCCAAGTTGGAGGTGGAAACGCTGGATCACGGTGGCAGTCCGAGCAGTCCTTTGAGCATCTCTCCCCACCTTCCAACGGCCAGCTTCCGTCTTTTCCAAGCCCAACGTTCCAGCGACGGTTGGCAAGTCAGTGCCATCTGGTAAGTGATTAAATTTTCCAATTCATTTTTCCGGTATTCAAATCCGCCTCCTTTGATGATATGAATCTACCAGCTGCTGTAAAATAAAGATGACTGTTATTTATAATTATTTATTTGTTTTGGAAGATGATGATAACCGCATGCTATCTGTTATTTTATGGCTATTATTAACTTGTTTGTCTTTGTAAGAGTTCATAAAAGGTGCTATATAAATGTCCAGATGCATTCATGCCTAATTAATTATCTTAATTATCTAAAGTGCCATTATCTAACAACATGGAATGAGTTCAGTAACTGTGCATTATGCAGAACCTTGATTGCTTGAGACTCTTTCTGAGTGACAGTCGCCATTTTATATGGGGATTGCTCAACCAGTTGGATGGCATATTTTACTCGTATTACCGTTCTTCTTCTTCTTCTTTATGTTCTCTGCCCATTGGCAGGTTCGTATGACCAATGACGCCATCGTTCTCTGTCTTGTGCTCTTCTCTTCAGTCCACTGTATCCTTCTTCTTTTGTCATCATCCAGTCTAGCAGCATTGCCCTCGGTCTTCCTCGCGTCTTTCTCCCCTCCATCCTTCCCTCCATGATGTCTCTTAGCAGTGTCTCACTCCTTAGGATGTGCCCGATCCATTTCCTTTGTCGTCCGCGTATAGTACTTATGAGTGATCTTTGTTCTTCTACCATTTGCAGGATTTCCTCGTTCGTCCTCCGTTCCACCCAGCTAACTCTCTCCATTCTGCGCCACACCCACATCTCGAAGGCCTCCAATCTTTTTATGTCGTCCTTCCTCATTGTCCATGTCTCGGAGCCGTACAGCACCACACTCCACACCAGTGTCTTCACCATTCTCTTCTTTAGATTCTTGCTTAAGGTTCCTCTCATCAGCTCTCCTCTTTTGTAAAATGCATCTTTTCCCATGGATATTCTTCTTTTTATTTCCTCGTGGCATCTTGCATCGTCTGTGATCACACTTCCTAGATAGCAAAACTTCTCCACCTGTTCTATTTCTTGTCCGTTTAGTGTGATCTTTATTGTTTGTGGTATTATACCGCTTCTCTTGTTTATCTTCATTACCTTTGTCTTCTTTACGTTTATTTTCATTTCATATTCCAGTGATACCGTATTTAGACGATCCATCATCCTTTGTAAGCCCTCCTGGCTAGTTGCCAGCATCGCCTGGTCATCTGCAAATCTCAATGCCTTCACCCTTCTTCCTCCTACCTTTATCCCCTCTTCCATATCGTCTAGCGTTTCTCTTATGATCTCTTCTATATAGATGTTGAATAGGATTGGTGACAGTGGGCATCCTTGTCTTACCCCTCTTCCTATTTTTCCTGGTTCTGAGTACTCTCCATCAACTCTTATTTTCACTCTTTGTCCCATGTATAGATTACCTATCAATCTTCTTTCTCTCCAATCCACCCCTTTTCTTCTCAGTATTCCCATTAGCTTTCTCCAGTCTACTCTGTCGAAAGCTTTTTCATAGTCGACGAAGCAGATATATATGTCTTGGTCATGTTGGATGCTTCTTTCTGCTATTATCCTCAATGCTGCTATCGCATCTCTTGTCCCCTTTCCCTTTCTAAACCCATATTGGTCCTCTCCCAAGCAATTTTCTGCTTCCGCCTTTGTCTGCAGTCTCTTTGTTATAATTCTTAGCAGGATTTTTGATGCATGTGTCAGAAGGCTTACCGTTACCAATATATAATATTCATCACAGCAACAGAAATATTTTATTCGTATTATTGGTATGTAATAATTGTTACAGCAGAAATAATAGTTTTTCTGTCCTGGGCATTTACCTTGAGAAAGATAATTACAAAAATAATTATAATGATCTGTTGCTTCCTTTGTTGGCAGGACTTGAATGGTGAGCCATATCATTTACAGACTTAAATTTGTGCCTCTTGTGAAAAGTAATGATTCTGATAATATTATTATTAATAATGGAGCAATTTTTATTGTTGCTGTTAGGGCGCCCAGCCGGTCTACCCATACTGTTCTTCTACTCCTCATTTGGGAGCCTCGATGCCAACTCTCTCTCCTGCGCCACACTTGCAGGTAAGTCCCTGAAACAGAATATAGTTCCAGATGAGTCAACAGATGGAGGTAGCTTACGATAATCAAGTACTCATTTATAATAGGCCTGCAAATTAATAGTACCTGTATTAAAGGCATATATGTTGTCCAACATTGAGACAAAACTTTATCTTAAGCATTACATCAATTTCAATCATTTTGTTACATCTTGGCTAGTATTTCCTAAATTAATTAAATTATAAAAAGAAAAAGAAACAAATTAAATTACGGTAATTCCAATCCCAGTTCCTTTGAAGTTAAATGATTTTGAGTAATTACAGTGATATTTTATTCCACAAGCTGCTTCTTTGCAGTTAATTGAAATTCTGTGTAGTGCTTTCAGTGATGTATATAAACAAGTTAGTTATTATTTTAAAAATGTAACACACACAGGATCATGCAGAAATGAAAATCTGAGGTGTGGTTAGTCAATCGCCAGATGAAGAGCAGTTAATTATCGAGATTTTGGAAACCAATGAGAAATAGTGAGTTTTGAGATTTTTCTTAAAGGAAGAGTTTGTCACTTAAATGGTTGAGTCAGATAGTTATTCATGTAATTGATTCATTATTTATTAGTGAAATAGTTTCTGTTGAATTTAACAAACAGTTGGTTAACTGATGTTTTCAGTCGGGTGACTACTTATCAGTTGATGGGAATTCCAAGGCCACTAACTCAAGGTCGAGTCCACCAACTCCACGATCTTTGCGACTTGACCGAGTAGTTCAGGCCTTACAGGAGCAGAATACCGGTCCCGCTTCGAACTCTGTGTCACAACCTGTTGTCAGGTAGATGCAAATTCATTTATTTTTTGTGTTGAACAGCATTCTGGTGTCTGGCCTGGAGACCGATTGTGTAACAATTGAAATTCTGTCTATTATTATTATTATTATTATTATTATTATTATTTATTAAGTATGACTATCTAACGACAAAGCATCACTTGATGGTGCTGAGTGAAGGACTTGCTCATTCTCAAGGTCCTTGCATAGTAACTATCTCAGGGGAGGGTTGAACCTATACTGTCCGCATTACAAGATGACCATGCTAACCAATCAGCTTCTCTGTTCCACACTTGTGTAGCTCCATTGTGTAGCTCTTAGTACATGTCCTGACAATTGACATTGCAATTTACCCTTGAAGTAGCTCACTAACTACGTTGCTAAATAAATTGTCGTTAATACAGTTACAATATTTCCTAAGGTTTAAGTGGACAGAGGGCATGGTTAGGTATGTAGTGTAATACATGTATATATGTATACATTTATATAGCCCCAATTCAAATATACTCCTCAGCAGCGCTATGATAATGTTAATAAGGTCAGTTGAATTGTGTTAGGATACTGGTAACTTAAGGTTAAGTCAAGTGTATGAAGGTAAACAGTGGTAAGGTAAGGTTAGTAAATGAAGTTGAGATGAGGTAACTTAAGCTAGGTGGCAGAACACCTTAAGGATTATTAAGTGCAGGAAGGTAAGTGTATCCAGGTGAGTTATTTAGGTGTGCTGAGGTAAGTTGTGGTATATTCAAGTGGATAAGCTAATTAAGGTCAGGTAACTTTAGATTGTTGTTAATTCAGGAAGTTTAAATTAAAATTCTTCTGTCCCTGAGAACATGGGAGAAAGTTCATGTACACAAAATTCAGTATGGTGTTGGTGACGCTATAGTATCTAGGATATCTGAATTTTCAATATTGATGTATATTATTTTTCTCTTGTTTGTCATATTGACAGGAGCTTGGATGGCAACTCGAATAGTGCTCCGAGTTCTCAGAGCAGCTCAACATCGAGCCAGGACTCCCTGCACAAGCCACAGCCTAAGAAAAAGGCAGGAAGCATCAAGACATCCCTCGGCCGAATCTTCAGCAGCAAGAAGAAGAATACGTTGACGAAAGATCTTGTCACCCGAAACTATCACTCAGCTGGAAGCACTTCTGATAAATGTTAGAGCACAATTCTCTGCATGTTTCTTTCCTGTCTCTTTCTCTTCTGTTCTTGCTATCTGTCTCTGTTACTGGCCGACTATGTGGCTTCTTTTTGGTAGACTATAGCTATGAGTCTGTCATGTAACAACTAACTTACCAGTTGAATGACTGGCTGCCTGACTGATTGAGTAATTTGTTCTGACTGAGTGACTGACTGAGTGACTGACTGACTGACTGAGTGACTGACTGATTGACTGACAGAGTGGCTTCTGGTTGCCTGACTGACTGACTGACTGACTGACTGACTGACTGACTGACTGACTGACTGACTGACTGACTGACTGACTGACTGACTTAGTTTGTTTTGAGTGGCTAACTGACTGGCTGACTGACTGACTGGCTTCTGGTTGCCTGACTGACTGAGTAGTTTGTTTTGAGTGGCTAACTGACTGGCTGTCTGGCACACTCGCTCTCTTAATTCACTCACTCACTGACTTGACTGCCTGACGAAGCTACCTACTGACAAAGGACTGATTGATGATTGAATAATTTTGTTTGTTTTGCTCAGCAACTGCCAATTCCTTTACTGAAACTGACACTCTATCAACCGACTGTATGAGTCTCGCCGGTGGTTTAGGTGCGCCTTCCGAGTTTGACAGACGGAAAAAGAAAAAGTAAGCATTCATTCATTCATTCATTCATTCATCTATTAATTCATTCAGAGGAGTTATATAGCGACCCTATAGCGAAAAAGACCAGACTAGGCTGTTATAGAATGTGTCAGAGGTATCCCTGGGTAGGAGTCGCAGCTCCAATGGCAGCTCATTCCAAACAGTTGGACCTACAACAGAGAAATCACAACACTGCATAACACAGTTACGCGTAAAAGGGACAAGCAGCTCACCATGCATCACGGAGCAGAGGGAGTGGCGGCCACGGATAATATGCATATTCATGGATTGATGCCATTGATCAGCCATTGATATGAAAAACCCCGTTCTGCATGATTTGACTGACGACTGTGAGTCCTGATGAGAAGTGTATGATGTCTTGACTTCTAGTTTTTCTTCTGCAAAAGCTATTCATGTGTTTTTAGCAGAATTTATTTAGCACCTTCTGAGAACCTGTCAAAAATTGTTTTGTCTTCCTTAGGCATGAACTTCTTGATGAAGCAATGAAGGCCGAGACTCCGTTTGCTCTATGGAATGGACCTACCATTGTTGCTTGGCTCGAGGTAACGTTCATCCATTTTTTCTGATGAATTGCATTGTATTCTAATTTATCTATCTTGTACTTAATGACCCCACTAGTCTCATATTTGCATATTTGTCTGCCTTGTGTGTATGTCTGTGTGTGTATGTCTGTATGTGTTTGTGTGTCACTGAGTGTATGTCAGTGTATGTATGTCAGTGCTTGTGTACATCGGTGTGCTTATGTCACAGCATGTATGTCTGTGTGTAAACACAGAGAAGAAGGAAGTTTGTGTGTGTGTCTGTCTGCCTGTCTCTATGTCTGTATGATTTTGAATCTGAATGTGTCCCTTTCCCTCTGTCAGTCTCACTCCCGATATCTTGCCTTCTATCATCATGTTAGGGTGTTAACTGAAGGAGTATGCCTTTGCTTTGGTAGTTGTGGATTGGTATGCCAGCCTGGTATGTTGCCGCCTGTCGGGCCAACGTGAAGAGTGGTGCCATCATGTCGGCACTGTCCGACCAGGAGATCCAGCGTGAGATTGGCATCAGCAATCCCCTCCACCGGCTCAAACTCCGCCTCGCCATCCAGGAAATGGTCAACCTCACGAGTCCATCAGCGCCAAAAATAACACGAACGGTGAGTTACCTCTACAAGATATCTTTCTTTGTCAATAGAATAAAAAATTTGTCACAATAATCATTGTTTGTCTCATCTTCTTGATTTCATTGTTGTGCCTTTCTTCACTGAAGATTGATGCTAATAATAAATATAAGCATCATTGTTTATTATCTAGAATGGCTTATATTTGGCTCATTTATAATACTAATTCTAGTTGCTTATTATTATTATTATTATTATTATTATTATTATTATTATTATTATTATTATTATTATTTATTATTATTAATATTATTGTTATCAGTACCGGTATTATTGTTATTTTTTTATTACTATTATATTTTTTATTTTTTAAGCATTTTTATTATTATTTTCATTACTTTGTTATTGTTACATTTGAATAGGTATCGATGAATGCTCGGAGCAAAAAAAGTGTGACAGTATATTTTCTGGAATGGCTAATCTTCATCAATGTTATATTTGGGGTTGAAGGTGCTGTGGAAAGTATTTGCATTGAACAGCTGTATGGTCATTGAAAAGCACTGAGAGAGAAATGAGTAGTTTCCCTTTTATCTGCTGTATCTTCTGAATGCACGAAGGCAACATAGAAGCAGTGAGTGTTGCCAACAGCCTTGTCATCAACCTCAGACCCTATGTGCTGATGGGCAGTACAAGAAGCCAATCTCTCAATTGCAGTGATGTGATTACCCTTATTCTGGCTTGGTGGTACGTGGCTGTTGTACAGGCCATTACTGCTGCCAGGTATCTTAATAAGGAACCATATTTTGTAATATGATAATAATAATGATTATTATTATTATTATTATTATTTGTGATATTGGTTTAATCATTATTATATTATTTGTTCCACATCTGTTTTTAATGATGCCACGAAAGGCAAGTGTGCATTCACAGCAGAGGAATATGAAAGGTGAGAAGAGGTGTAGAAGCGAAGAACTATGCTGATATTGCCTGTGAATGATGACTGTATCTTGTTCGTTTGGCCTCAGTCGCTGGCATATGGGGAGTTGAACCACGAATGGGTTGGAAACGAGTGGCTGCCTTCGCTTGGCCTACCGCAGTACAGAAGTACGTTCATGGAGTGCCTCGTTGATGCACGAATGCTCGAACACTTGTCGAAGAAAGACCTATGCAACCATATCAAAATGGTGGACAGTTTTCACAGGTATGCAATATGCATTCATCTGGACATTAATTTCTTGTTATAAATTATTCAGGAGTGAATGTACAGAGAAATGCATCTTCAGATATATTTTCTCTATACATTTTCTATACTCCTACCCATAGGCCTTTGCCCCGCCCCTCCCCAACCCCACTGCTTCTAATCACAAATTGCACCCTGCTGTACAGTGTAGCAGGGTTTTGCTGTAGCATGAATAGCATAACAGGAATGACCCATTGACCCTGTTACCATTAATATTGTCATTCTGTATCTCTTTCTGTCTATCTTTGATGGTGTATTGGTCTCACTGGCTAAACTGTTTTCATATATGACAGATAAATGTAAGCTTTCCAATACCTTCATTTCTGGAGCAGTTTACCTAGCAGTTCAAGGAATTTACTTTTGAGCCGTAACATGAAGGGTAAAGATAACCAAGGGTTTACACAGTCTTTGTAAGAGAAAATTTCTGTGGCATCTGTTACAAATCTCTCACAAGAGATGTTTGCATGCCTCTGTTGAAACATATAAGAAGCCTGACCGTGAGATGATCAGGGAATCATTTGACTGATGTGCCATCATCATGACCACAGCAATACTACACTGGTGCACTTATTTGACCCTCATGTCACACGCTGGTACTCATTGGACAACCCCAAAGGGCTGAGGTGGAACCAGGTGGCCTCATATTCCATGGATTACCTCCCACTGAAAGTAATAACCGGGCACTGGCTTCACTGGGCCTGTAAGCAATCTATCAGCATTTCCAAGCCACCATTTATTAGTTTATGAGAAAATTGGTTATACTGTGTAACTTAGGACAAGTCTACACTTTGGAGTGATCTGCCTCAAGCGACTCAACTTTGATCTCCCCGAACTGAGGCGCAGACGAGAGGAGAGCAGCTGTTCAAGCAAAGGTGTGTTTCAAAACCGTATTTGAAACATAAGTTTATGCACTGGAATGTCCTTCTGCCTATGTGATTGTGATTGTCGACAATTTAAATGACATCATGAGTAAAAAGTGAGCTGCTTTTATCAGCTGGTGTACCTTGTCAACTGTCCACACAAATTCAGAGTTAAGCGATAGTTCTGGGTGCCTTATATGTCATATGTGTACTGTTGTGTCAAATCCTGTGTGGACAAGTGGCATATATATGTTGACATGAAGCGCATTGCCTCTTCCAACATCTTTCCCTCTGTGTCCAACACCATAATGTCATTGTCTTCAGAAGCACTTTTCGAAATGGTCTTGAAAATGAGGCCTGATTTCTGATAAACAAAATTTTTACCACTTAGTTAAATTGTTTCATGTCTGAGGCTTTAGTTTTTACATCAGGGGAAAAATAATAATATGAATCTGCTGAGCTTAGTGTGATTACATTACATTGCAAATGTTTCTGTGTGTAGATGTTCTTGTGTGGTCGAATGAACGGGTGATACAGTGGGTGCAGTCCGTCGGGCTGAAGGAATTCGCCAACAATCTGGTGGAGTCCGGGGTCCACGGAGCTCTCATGGCACTCGATGAAACCTTCGACACAAACACTCTGGCAATGGCGCTTCAGATTCCAACAACCAACATCCAGGTAATAATGCTTCCATCTGCAACTGTGGCAGATTTACTGCAAGAATATTTATTTATCATTTGTCATTTATTGCAGTCATTACAGGTACAGGAGCAGTAAATCCAAGGTGTAAGCAAGTGCCTGTGAACAACTTGTCCAGGGTCCATGTGTCTACTCTGCTGGCTCAAACTGATAATGGTTGGATTGTGGACCTACTTTGGACCACCTTGCGTCAGTCTTACCTTAAGACTATCCTGAACTTAATCGTACTTTACTACCTTATTGACCACCTTGCGTCTATCTCACCTTACAGTAAAGCAATTGACAGAGTTCAGGAATTGAATCAAGAAGGAAGAATGATTGAAATAATTGCTGATTGCTCTTCACACAAATGTCCAAGGTTCAAATCCTGGTGTGTCATGAAATTAAGAGTCGGCAGTTAACAGCAACATGATTTTGTTGAAGATGTGGTTGGACAGTATTTCCATATGGTCTTCTTGTGTCCTACATGCAGGTGCACATGAACCCGTTTTGCAACATCATCGTATTCTCACCGTACCTTTACCTTATGACGTTGCTTTTGGGGTTAATGCAATTTTTGTGTAGCAGTTTAAGGAAGCACTCGAATTACAGATTTTGGCCTTCAGTGCTATGCAGTTTGACGATGCAGTTGTTGAGTTGTTGGATTATTGTATTAATACCATACTTCCATCTTGGCTTTAAATGCCTTCAACCTCCTCTTTGCATAGAAGTAAATAAGCAGTAATCTCCTAAGTTTATTATTCTGTTATTTTTACTTTACTTTATGTATGCTGCCTAATTTATATTCCACTGGATTGTTGCATTGCATTGTGTAGAAATGCAAAGTGTTTTTGCTCATTTAGGCACGGCAACAGCTTCATCGAGAGCTTGGCAACCTGTTGGCACAGGGATCCAGTCTACGGTTGGAACAGGTTAGACCTCTGATCTAACCTAATGATTCCTCTAGCTCCTTTGTCATAATGCACAAGGTATGAATTGATGGGTGCCACGAGTGAATACATAGTCAAGAATTGTAATCCATTTGAGCTGCCTGGTTAAAATCAAATGGTATCTGCTGTAGGCTTAATTGTTATTTTCATCTTTGTTGATCACAAATTGGTTTGTGTAATGTCACTTTCTCAAAGTTCTGAGTGGCACACATTGTGAACTCTTCTCTTAGCTTTCGGGCAGTTTCTACAGTCTTAGAATCAGAGGCATGGCCATTTTTATAATTTGTCACTAAACGAATGTGGCTTCTAGGCAGATTGGTTAAGCACTTGCTGTTTAATGCACAGTGTACAGGCTTGTCTCTCACTGTGTAGTACTGGTCATCTAATTTATGAGTATTATATAGTAGTGCTATACAACTGTTGGGAACGTCAGCATTTCATTTGCTTACTTATAAGGAAATGAACCACTTATGTCTTTTAGTTTAATCTACTTTTTCGTACTGTTCACTTGCATTACAAATTTATGCACATATGTTATATTCTTTTCTTGAGAGCTTCCTCTGCCCTGACTCTTGAGCCTTGAGCAGCTCTGTTTAGGTTTATTGGTAACATTGTAACTTGGTCTACTTTCAGAGGGTTGGCCGCAGCCAATCGCAGTCGGTCAATGATTTTGCACTCGACATGCAATGTATGTCAATCAAAACTGCTGTTTTCTAACTTAGAAAATTGAGTTCTATGATAAAAATAGATACAAAATTGGATCTAATACTTTACAAAAAAACAAGAGCTTTCAAGCATTTTTGTTGTTTCATTGCTATTTGCCTGAAACCAGACTTAGATGTTTTGTTGTGTTTGTCCTTCAACTGAAAGACCTTTCGACCACTTACTGTAAGACTTGTTGATGCAGGCATGTAATAATTAATGGAATATTTACCATATTGTACCTTACAACTTAATACTGTGCATTAATTCTAGTTATGAACTTTTGAAAATGAAGCCTGAAATGTGTTTGCAGTTAGTAGAAATGATTTCAGCTTTAAATACTGGTATCATTGGATTTTATTTTTTTTTTTCAGCATGAAGTTCACTGATTTATGGGCCATTTGTTGAGGTATCGACCAATCAGAATCAACCGTCAGTTGGTAACCTTTTCCTTCCCCTTTCCCTCCTCTCCAGTTTCTGAAGTACTTGAAGGGATGATCGTCCCATCACAAAGATTCCCAACACTGCTGACATGACAATCTTGGAGACCCGAAAGAGGACACGACCTTTGGAGTTTAAAGGTCAGAGATCGCAGCCAATGGGAATGGGGTTCTAACCAAGGGAACAAAGTTTACATTTCTGATTGAACTGCGTCGCTGACCTCAAAACATATCATTCACGGCGAATGGAGAGGAATTGTGGATAGTTGTTAATTAATTAATTGGACGATTAACCGAACAATAGGACTTTCTGTGAATGGAAAGCCGATTGGTATAAAGGAAAGACCACCTTGAAGAACAGGTGTGAATATTCTGAACATACTGAGATATTTATAACGTTCATTTGCCTAGAAAACGGGATCAGCGTAGTCTAGGCAAGAAAGTAAAATACTTCTCGAGCTTTATTACTGCCTGAAAAACTGACTTGGAAGAACGGAAAGGAGGCCAGAATAATTCTTCTGTTATGTTGCTTGGAAAACTGGCGTGGAAAAATAGAGACGGTCTAGAAGTGTCTTGAAAATAGACGAAACAATGGAAAACCAGCCAAAGTAATTTAATCATAATTTTTTAACAAAGAACCTGGAATTAGAGATTGGAAAGGTTGTTCTGAATTTGTTTGTCTGCTGACTTTGAGTTTGATAAATGAGAATTTTGTCTTTTTCTATGCATTCTGAATCTGTACATTGCCACTGGATTGCAATTCTTTGCTGAGTTTTAAGTCAAATCAGACTTGTTGGTTTATAATCGCTGTCATCACCACCATCATCATCATTGGACTGGTAATGACAATGTGTTTTTTGTGTGTGACACTTTGTAAATGGTCCTTTTCACAGCCGAAGCACCTCTGGTGAGTTCCTCTTGAAGAGGTGCTATATAAATTTGAAAATATGATGAAACTTCTTTTTTATTGCATCATAATCAACATTATGTGGTCATAATCTCAGTGTTAGTTACGATTGGCAGATATTTATTTACAAATGATACTGTTCTCTTGTTTTGGAGTCTCTGTTCTACACCAGTCTTGTTGCAAGGAAATCTAAAATCCCATATAAATGTTTTAATATGTTGCTGTACATGATGCACTAACTGTGGAGGCCTCAGTGGTGTTCCCAGATGGGTTAAAGAAATCCATGGCTAATAACTATTGGCCTTTGTTGACCTTTAACCTCTGCATCTGGGTCTCAAATCCTAGTGTGATGTATGAAACTGATGAGTAAGTAGGTATGTTTATGAGATTTATGTATCATCTTTAGAAGATGATTGCATCTTTTAAAGCTGGGTATACATGGATATATAACAGGTATAGAAGATGTGACTTACTGGTAAGTTTGGCTCAAAAAGTACAACCTTAGAGGTCAACCAGTTGTTGGGGGGTCTAGGACATTTCCCCCCAGTGCAACATACACAAAGCTTTCTGTTTTAATGATCAAAACATACATACATACATGCACGCATACATACGTACATACATAAATATATACATGTATACATACATACATAGTTACATACATACGTACATACATACATACATGTATACATACATGTATACATACATGCATACATATATACATACATGCATACATACATGTATACAAACATGCATACATATATACATACATGCATTCATGCATACATACATGCACGCATACATACATTCATGCGTGCATGCATACATTCAAAATCATACATGCATACATACATGCATATATATATACAGACATACATACATAAATCCACAGAGGGGGGAATTTGTCCGGGGGGAAAATGACCTACCTAGATTCGGGGGGAAAGTGTCCGGGGGGTTACTGTCCACTGTAAAATTGTGTTCTAACTGTTCATATTTTCCATATTAAAGGCGTAAAGGAATTTGTCCTTCATATTGCAGGGGGGGTAATGGCAGGGGGGAAATATCCTACGGGGGGTAATGGCAGGGGGGGTAATGTCCTGTTCCCGTTGTTGGGTATGTCTGCTTCAGAGAGAAATCCTTATGGTTTCTAGGGTCTAATCCAACCATTCCTCCCATTTGAGTTTAGAGGCCATGCCATGGAGTGCCTTAAATCCCTGTTTTGGCAAGGGTTATCTGAAGAAATGTTACAGTTTTCAGTGTTACAGTGTGCTTTGTAATATTAAAGTGGTAAGTGTATGAAAGTAGGACAAAGGACAGGAAAGTCAAGAAAACTGGCAAGTCTCAAGCTTTTCAGAAATTTTGTTGACATGTAACCTTGAAATTGGCTTCAGAGGGCAGAGGCAATGACTGAAAACTGGTATATAGAAATTTTTCACCATAAAAGGCTTCAACTATGATAAAATTGCATCTGCTACTGCGGACTGTGTTCTCCACTTCACCCAAAAGGTCGAACAACCACCTCAAGGTCATGCCTTCAACAGGATGGGCTGATATGTGCACTGCTGAAATGTGGTGATATATAAATTTCCATCTGCATTATATTATTTCAGATATTGGCTGTTCTATTGTGATTGGAAATGCTTCGCTTTTAATTTTGGTGGTGCAAACGAGTTTTTGTGTTGTTAGTTAAAAAACTGACCCCTGAACAATGTGAAATTACGTTAAGCAGTAGAAATGTTAGAAGTGATCGCGTTGTTTTGTGAAGTGTATGGATGTTCCACTTCATGACTCAAACAAATTCTCAATGTTTCTGTTTCTGAATATTTATATAGCACCTTTTGCGAACCTCTAACAGACGGGCTGCATAATTTCCAGATAAAATCTCAATTGTGTCTGTAATTACTAGATTTGCTATTGTTTTTTTAGTTTGTGTATTTGTTCTTTGAAATAATTTTGTATCGAGGAAATAAATTAATTTCATTTGTAGTCTTTATTTGATGTTTTTAGTGATGTAAGTGAGCTGTCTTTTTTCCACAGAAATGGGTTTTTACTGAAAAAACTGATTTTAATAATAATGACTATGTGTTACTGTAGCGTGACGGAAGCTGAATAAATGAACGCTGTACATGATTTGAAATTTAACACCAAACGAAAATGAAATAAACGTTTGAAGCAGCGTCTTTCAGTCTGCTTCTTCCTAACTTCAGTTAGGCTGTTGCTTTAACAGTTGACGATGAACTGCATTTGTTTCCCAATCAGTTTTAATACATTCTCATTGTTGAAGTGTTAAGTGTCTTGTGAAACTACAGCGTTACGAGTTTTCACCAGACTATGTAATGGCTAATGGGATTTTACATTGTACGTATTACTACTACATGTAATGCTAATTTCATTATTGCTACTGTATTTTTTTACCTGAGGTACATGTATAAATCCCTCTGAATTTCAAAATAAATTAGGGATAGCATTGTTTACTGGGATAGCTAGTCTTCGTTAATTATTATTATTATCAGTGTTTTTTTCTAGAAAATAGTTCTGGAACTGAACAATTATGGAAGGGCTAAATCGATGGTGGAGCCCAAGAAAAAAGAGGGTTGGATTTGTTAAGGGGTCTTGGTGAGACCCTCCCAAGAAATATTTTGACATTATATTAAATTTAAATAACTAAATTATTTTTTTATTAAAATAACTAAATTATTTTTTAATAACTGAAAAGGGTGCTGGAACGCCGTTCTGGAGCGTTTCGGCAGAAAAAAGCACTGAAGTTAGAGGGGTATTCCAGAGAGTAGTCCACAAGAGGTCTGAGTCCGGTTTCCAGAGGGTCAGATCAAAAGAAGAGGCAGAGCAGCTGTCAAGGCGGATGTCATTTAGAGCGAGAATAATTGGAAGGTGGAAGATCAGATGAGTCAGGGTAGGAGTTCTTGAAAAGGTGAGACTTCAGTTTTGAGTGGAAAGCCCAGGGGCTGATAGAGAGAGAGGAACACGAGGAGGAGGATGAAGGACTGGTTGCAATGGTGATGGAAGAACTCAGAAACTGCAGGATTAAAAGGGGGATCATTCCATAGGTGTGGTGCTGTGTTGGATATGGCTCGGTTGTAGAACTTGAGATGAGTAGTGACTGGGGGGTCAAGAAAGACTGAGACAGGAGGATTGGGTGGAGTGGGTTGCCTGAATGGTGAAGAGATCACGAAGGTACTTAGGCTGGGAATATTGTAGGAAGTTGTAGGTTAGTGATAGGAAGTGGATTCGCTCTGGGAATTGAACCAATGCAGTGATTTGAGGATGGAGTGATATGATGATATTTGGGCATTCTAGTGACAGCTCTGGCTAGTGAGTTTGGGTAAGCTGCAGACACTTTATTTGGGTGGATTCAAGGTTGAGGAAAAGGAAATTGCAGTAATCAAGCTTTTAATGAAGTAAATGAACAATGGAGGTAGCAATGGTGGAGGCAGTTTTAAGGTCGAGCATGGGGCCAGAGTCACGAATGTGCATGAAGTAGGAGCGCCAGAGGTTGGAGATGTGGTTAGATAAGGAGAGGTGTGGATCAAAAGTAATACCAAGATTGCGAACAGGGGAGTCAGAGGTGAGGGTAAGAGACGACGAATTAGTCGAAAGGTTTATGGAAGGTCAGGGATTTTCTTGATTCGATCAGGAAAGCCTAGATGATGAATTCAGTTTTGGAAGGGTTAAGGCATAGGAGATTGGATGACATTCACTGAGATTAGGTTAACCACGTTGAGTAATTGTGTGATGGAGGTGGAAAACAGCTTGGGGAGGAGGTGTAGAGTTGAGTGTCGTTTGGGTAGAGCTGGTGCTCAACAGAGGAGGATTTTATAAGATGGCTTAAAGGTTTGGTATACAGGACGAAAAGGAGTGCACCCAGGACAGAGCCTTGAGGGACACCATTGGAAAGGGTGTTGTGAGCAGTGGCTGGAGTCTTTAACAGAGTAGGATCGGGAAGACAAGTAGGACTGGAACCAGAGTAGAGCAGTGCCAGAGACGCCAAACCAAGAAGATAGTCGTTGAAGAAGGAGACTGATCAATGGTGTCAAATGCGGCGGAGATGTCGAGAAGACAGAGGTAGGAGACCTGTTGATGGCTGACGGCAGAGACCAGTTTATTGTAAAGAGAGGCAAGTAAAGTTTCTGTGGAGTGGTGTTTAGTGAAGCCAGATTGGTGGGGGTTAAGGAGTGAATTAGAAGAGAGGTAGTCGTTTAGCCGTGCAAAGATAATTCGTTCTGTTAACTTAGATAGAAAGGAAAGATTGAAGATGGGACGGTACTTAGATAGGTTTTCCTTGTCAAGATTTGGTTTTTTGAGAATGGGAGTGACTAGAGAGTGCTTAAAGGCCATTGGGAAGTTGTCAGTAGAGAATGAGAGATTGATAATTTTAGTGATTACAGGAACGAGGACAGAGGCACTGTTTTTAGGAGAGAGATGGGGATAGGATCAAGTTCGCATTGCTTGTTGGGAAGAGAGTTTAGGAAGAGTGACACCTCCTTCAGAATCGGAAGAGAGAATTGAGAGTGATGATTGAGAGCCAGAAGGAGTAGGCTTGAGAGAACGGGGTGAGTCAGTGCTGGAGGAGGCAAGGAGGATCATTACTAATGTACACTGACAATAAAAGTGTTATAGATCTGTGAATGATTGAAGTTACCGATATTGCACTGCAGTACTGATATTGTACCAAATAACTGCGATTTAACTTTTCTCCAAAAACTTGAACAAACACCCGGAACACCGTGAACATAAAATTTCATAAATGATTTGATCATGAGAAAAGAAATAATTAATGCGCTAATTACTAGTATTTCAGTCTGAAATACAGTTCACTAAGTTCACCATACTGACGATACTGACATGTTGTCACCTTTTGATGACTTTTAATACCAACAAAGTCTACAAAACTGTCCTATGAACTTCGCCCAAGCATAATCGGAAACCGCAGGTGCGTTTGGCGCCCACAGAGTATAGGTAGGCGTGTGGAACCCTGACTGTTAAGAGTTGGTCTTCGGCCTTGCGGAAATGTCCACTGACGTCGGGCTCCGCCCCAGACTCCTCTGTGGCGGAGCCTAACGGCGCTTCCTCAGAGCCCCTTGCGACCGTTTGAGGTAGAGCGCGCAGTTGACATTTCTGAGTATTTTAGGGCATTGATTCCTCGTCCATCTCGTCTCCACTTCCGTCTCTTCTTCCTTCTAATCTGGTCTTCTCTCATCCGCCTTCTTATCCCTCGGCTTATCTCCAAAACGGCGAACAAAATACACAACACGAAACACCGATAAAGTATTGGCTTGTGGGGTTTTACGCCGCTCCAGAGGCCCTCCTGCCAAACAATGAGCTTACGGAGTTTTACCAGACTTGTTGTCCTCGAGACCAAGGTACGTCTTGGTCTCGAGTGCACTCGAGTTCGTTTTTTAAAGTCTTGGTCTTGGTCTTGGTCTTGGTCTTGAGACCAAAAGTCTTGGTCTTGGTCTCGCAATACCAAGACCAAGACCGGCTGTCAATATGAAGTCATTTAAAAAACTCCAGAAATAAAAAAATTATCAAGCCTGTTTCCATCATAGCCTACGACAAATATACAAGTCTTACTGGTCAGAAAAACCCATTGTCAGCATCAACTAAGTTATGTTGTATCTGGAAGCCCTGCCGAGACTTTTTCTGAGCCAGACGGTCTCACAAACCATGGGAGGATCTCAAAAGGCTCACGATTTGTACATTTAAATCCAGTGCTTGAAAAGCTACGGTGTGTGCCAGGACTTCAGGACAGCACCTATGGAAAGTATTTTTTCACATGGTGAAATTTTTATGTGACCCCACAAGGCACGTCTTGGTCAGAAAATTCTGAGCGAATTGGTTTTTATAAAATACAAATGGCATTTGGAATAACATTTTGCATGAAGGACTTTTGTAAATACGAATTCGGAATTCTCTGCAGTCTGCATTTAAAGTTAATTTGCTTGCATAAAATAAAAGACTCACGTTTTCCTTAAAATATATCGAGTAGTCCGATTTGACAATTTTTTTCTAAGGAAAAGAATGTGATTTTTTGGGTTTTGGTCTTGGTCTTGGTCTCGAGGTTCAAAGTCTTGGTCTTGGTCTTGGTCTCGAGGTTCAAAGTCTTGGTCTAGGTCTTGGTCTCGAGGTTCAAAGTCTTGGTCTTGGTCTCGAGGTTCAAAGTCTTGGTCTTGGTCTTGGTCTCGAGGTTCAAAGTCTTGGTCTTGGTCTCGAGGTTCAAAGTCTTGGTCTTGGTCTTGAGGTTCAAAGTCTTGGTCTTGAGGTTTAAGGTCTTGACAACAAGACTGGGTTTTACGCCACGTCAGAGGATCAGCAGGGAAAAGTGGGCCTATAACCATAGGCGTAATTTGTGGGGGGTACGAGTGGTGCCCGTACCCCCCACTTTTTTAACTGGGGGTACCGTACCCCCACTTTTTGAACAATGCCAATGAATATTTTATTATTGTGCCATCCCAGATATCGCAGTCTCAGCCTTGCTTCGTGTATGCGAGAAATTGGTACCCCTCACTTTTTAGACCAAAATTACGCCCTTGCCTATAACAAACTACTGAAACAAATACAAGAACGAACGAGCAAAACACCGACAAAGTATTGGCTTACGGGGTTTTACGCCACGCCAGAGGCCCTCCTGCCAAACAAAGGGCTTACGGGGTTTTACGCCACGCCAGAGGCCCTCCTGCCAAACAAAAGGCTTACGGGGTTTACGCCACGCCAGGGGCCCAGCAGGGGAAAATATAACAAACTACTGACGCACAAATACAAAAACGACGACACAGAGCCCTAGTGCAACCGTTACATGCATCACGATCGATCCCAACTCGCCAAAGGGCAGAATCATCTCCGCCAGCCAGAGCTATAGGGACCTGTATGTATAAAAACGCAGTAAAACCACGAAGGTTATTATTACACGTTATGACAGATATGTAGTATTGTTATAGGCAGTCTTGTTGTCAAGACCTTAAACCTCAAGACCAAGACCAAGACCTTGAACCTCAAGACCAAGACCAAGACTTTGAACCTCAAGACCAAGATCAAGACTTTGAACCTCGGGACCAAGACCAGGACCAAGACCTTGAACCTCAAGACCAAGACCAAAAAAATCGCAATCAGGTCAAGACTTCTAAAAATTGTCAAGTCGGAATATTCGCTATTTTAATGAAAACATGAGTCATTTTACTCAAGCAAATTAACTTTAAATGCAAACTTCAGAGAAATCCGAATTTGTATTCAAAAATCCTTCATGCAAACTATTATTCCAAATGCCTTTTGTATTTTATAAAAACCAATTTCGCTCAGAATTTTCTGACCAAGACGTGCCTGGTGGGCCTCATAAAAATTCCGCCATGTGAAAAAAATCCGTTCTACAGGTGCTGAAGTTGCTCACACACACACACACACACACACACACACACACACACACACACACACACACACACACACACACACACACACACACACACACACACACACACACACACACACACACACACACACACACACACACACACACACACACACACACACACACACACACACACACACACACACACACACACACACACACACACACACACACACACACACACACACACACACACACACACACACACACACACACACACACACACACACACACACACACACACACACACACACACACACACACACACACACACACAGAGTAGCTTTTCAAGCACTGGATGTAAATGTACAGATAGTGAGTCTTTTTGAAAACTTTTCATGGTTTATACAGAATAACAGTTACTGTTGCTGCTGCCAATGGGTTTTACTGACCAACAAGACTTAATTGTATCCATCCATAGATATTGGTCGTATGATGCAGAATTGATACAGAATTCTTGAGTTCTGTTAAATGACTGTTCATATTGACAGCCGGTCTTGGTCTTGGTCTTGCGAGACCAAGACCAAGACTTTGAACCTCAAGACCAAGACCAAGACCTTGAACCTCAAGACCAAGACCAAGACCAAGACTTTTGGTCTCAAGACCAAGACCAAGACTTTTTAAAACGAACTCGAGTGCACTGGAGACCAAGACCTTGGTCTCGAGGACAACAAGACTGGTTATAGGAAGAATAAAATACAAGATTATCCTCGTTTGTCAGCACCGCACTGACATACACCTGGGCCGTATGCATAAGACGAGAGTAGCTTATTCCCTGAATAGCGCTTACGCCTGGAGTAACTATTCCCTGAATAAGTCTTGGCCGTTGTTGGCATGCATGACCCCGTGTAGCCAGCAGATTAGTTATTCCGGGTGTAAACTGTGTGAGACAATGCAGTCTCTGGGTTTTTCCCGCGCGAAAATACCCTCATCATTACCCACCGTACGGAACCTGACGCGGCACTTCGAATGCAACATCGTCAGGTATCTCGTCAACTTTTAGCATTTTGTGACGGCAAACGAAAAGCAATATAAAGTTCGTTGTCGGTGAACGAGGCGAACTAATTATGGCGCCTCTGAAACACTTTTTCACGTCTAAAATTTCGTCGAAGCGGCGAATCACAACGGCCGCCATCTTTGTTTATCGGCGCTAAGCTAGGAATAGCGGACTTACACCTAGGGTAGAATCGGAATAGCGTTATGTCCAGCGTAAGGCGGTACGCCTGCCTCAGGTAGGCTATGCCGAATTAACCCACTACTCCGGCGTAGGCCAGATTTAAGCTGGGAATAAGAGTTACACCCGTCTCATGCATACGGCCCAGGCTGGGGGCTGTAGTCGAGGGTATACGCGGGTATACAGCGTATACTCACCTCTAGAGACCGTATACTCGCCTCACAAAATATTTATATTTATTTATATTAAAATACTGTAGCGTATACTCACAAAATACTGTAGCGTATACTCACCTCTAATATGTTTCGGAAAACTAACCGGTAGCGTGTACTCACCTCTAATTTTACCACTACAGCCCTGGTAATATCATATGTTAAAGGCATAAATCATAATCTTTATATAGGCCTACTGTAACCAGTGTCCGATTTGCCGGGGGGGGTCAGGGGGGTTGGACCCCCTTGCTTCTTTTTTTGACCCCCCTGCTTCTAGTCTTTGGCCGACCCCGGGGGGGGGGTCGGCCTGACCCCCTCAAATTCGTTAGTCCTAAACCAAAATACTCCAATACTGCCTTGTCACCTTTCAGTAATTATTATTTTATTATCCAGTCGGTACCCTGGTGTAGGTTGATACTGTGATATGCTTTGTAAGGATTAGGTTATCCTTTGACAGGCTCTAAGAGAATACAACAACTTGGTATCTACAGCTGTTGACAGAATATCTTACTTTTAACACAAACTGAGGTCGTCTACTGATGTAGGCAGAGCAGGGTAAGAGATATTTCACAGGTCATGACCTTACGGGCTCGGTCCACATACAGCAGACAACGAATGGACAGAGACCCGTGCTCTGGCATATCAGCTCCAAAGCCACTAGCATCCAGTTGTGGGTAAAGGTCTTCCGTGGTATTCTGTCTGAGAGCCAGCACTCGCAGGCGCTTTTGACCTCGAGTGACCGACCTACAGTTCACATCTATGGCAGTCCACAGCTGCAGGCTGTCATTTCTGTGCTGGTAGTGGCTTTGAGGCACGCAGGCGGCAGTCCTGTAGGATTCGACCTTTATATCATACAGTTTGAATTTGCAAATCAGTATTACATGATATAATTTGAAGAGTCTCAGTAATTTCAGCCGACAGATATGAATCGAATTTTAGATCGACATAAGGGCACTAATCGTCCTAGTGGCTCTCAAAAACGCAAGCTAAGTAAAGAAAAAGCACATATCAAAATGATCGAGAATGATCAATGATCGAAAATGATCAATATGTTCAACAAGAACACGTCATCAAAACGCACGTCTCCTAGCATTGGATTATGGTCGAGCGCCAGAATCTGCGCACTCTGCTTCAGAGAAGTTTCAGATTGACACTTTTCTGCCCATCGCTGATCAATTCACCACCGATTTGACAAGAAGGCTTGCATCATACGAACTACAGTAACTCTGCTCAAGGTTTGGTTTTCTCTCTAGGCTTCAATCATGTGGTGATGAAGAAATACACAATGCAGCGAAAAATCTTGTAGCAATATATGGCGATGACCTCGATGAAACCCTTGGCAATGTGCTCGTGAAAGCCGTGGCAATGATCAGCTCATGTAGTTTTCTTATTTTGTCAAAATGTGCAAACCCAAGACAGGTAGCACAGGCCTCAACATAAGTCAGGAGCAGTTCATGTACCAATTCTCGACAAAGGTGCTAAAAATTCATTTCCAAAATTTGGAAATTATGGTAAGAGTGTAGACCTACTTGGTGATCATGGTCACAACTTTAGTGATGAACGCTCATTTTCTAAGATGAAGATAATTAGGCCTAAGAACAAGCTTCGCACAAGTATGACACATGAGTGACTTCTCCATCTTGCAGTGTTAAGCATAATATAGGCTATATAGAGTGATATTCAATTGGACTTTAATCAGTTTATGATGACTTTGCCAATAGAAAAGCGTGCACAGTCTCTATTGGGCCAATTCAAATTTAGACCTAACTGACCTAATTAACTGACTCAATCTGCTTTTAGTTTGGAGGTCCCCCTTACCACTAGTTCAAATTTCTTTGTTTGTTTGTATCAACAACTTCTATTAAAAACTGGCTAAGAATCTGAAAGCTTATCCTTTTTGTATTGTATTTGAGAAATTATTGCACACCTATGAATATAATAGAAGACATTTTGTGTATAAGCAAAATGATTTTTATAATTTACTTTCATTTATATACATTTAAAAAATAAAAAAAATAAAAAAGTTTAAACATTGCCTCTAGCACCTTTGTCTGTATGAGTCAGTAAGACATATGTTATTACTGTTGGTATGCGGGTTGTCCCTGTTGAAGACTGCGCATCAACAAAGGCAACAAATCCGCTGCAGAAGGAGCCCCACCATATTGGGCGCCCATGGGCCCACCACCCTAAAACCGGCTCTGTTGTTATAAGTAGGTTACTTTAGCTAAACTCCTACTGAAAACACCTATTTTATACAAGATCAGTTCAAAAGTTTCCCGTGCCCCCCCGGCCCCCCACATGTCAAACAAGATCGCCGCCAGTGTTTTCGGCTTAGTCATTTTTTATATCGATTTCCGACCCCCCTGCTTCTTTTTTGACAAATCGGACCCTGACTGTAACTGATTATAATATTTATCATAAGTTGATTGCGGACCCGGCCCGGACCTCTAGAAATCGCTGGCTCCTGGGCATGTGCCCTCTGCTCCCCTCTCGGCGGGTCTGATAACCATTATACATATATACTTACTGCATATACACCTACATGTGCACATACATAGGCCTACACATACACACACATACACAATGTCATACATATACATATTCATATTCAAATGCACATAATCCTCCTCCTCCCACATTCTCCACTTCCTTCTCCTTGTTTTCCATTGCCTCCTCCTCCTCCTCCTCCTCTTCCTCCTCTTCCTCCCCTCCTCCTCCTACTCTTCCTCTTCCTCCTTCTCCTCCTCCTTTCTCAGTTATCCTGCTCCAAAGACCAACCGTCTATGGGCCGCGGTTTCATTTTCGCCAGCAACTAATAAATATTTATATTTATTAAGAATTATCTTATATTATTGAGATTATTATGCCAACAAGCATTCACTTCAAAATAAACAGACGTTTTCAATACGACCTATTTCAGGGGTCATGCAGCGGGCTTGAACTTTGACCTATTGTCCGTCTGTCAGTTAGGAGACACATCATTTTTATTTTAAATATTTATAGAGCGCCAGTCGCTATGACAAATAAGCAATGGTCAATGGCCTGCGTGGATTATCAGTAAAATCAATCAATCAATCAATCAATCTCACGCATGAGCCGCGCTTGTTACCTTTAGCTGCGACAGCTTTGCCTGGTTTCCCGCCCTCTTTCCCCCAACCTGCTGCTACTCTCGTCCATGCGTTCATTACCTGTCGGCTTCACTATTTGTTTATCAAAACAAATTATACCCTAGAATGGGGGTGGGACGAGTGGGGGTTATGTCCTAGCATGGGGATTCTGTCCGGATTCTGTCTAAGAACTCTGAGTGTCTGTAAAGAGCCAGAGATTGTCAGAATAATGTCATCACTACGTGATGTAGCTTTTAGATTCATATAGCTCCGATGTAATGATTATGATAATGATAATGATGATGATGATGAAAATGATAATGATGATGATGATGATGATGATGATGACGATGTTGTTGATGATGATGATGATGATGATAATAATAATAATAATAATAATAATTATAATTATAGTATTAGTGCTACTACTACTAATACTAATATTATTAGTAGTCGAACTAATACTATATTATTATTGTAGCAATGAAGGTTGTGATGGTGATGATGACGATGTTCGGTGATTGCCTCGAGTCTTGAGGACTCAAATGAAGGCCTTCCTTTGAGAAAACAATAATGGGCATTGTCTTTTCTGGGTACGAAATGCAGGGGTACGGTACCGTCAAGCCAGTGGCGTCATTAGGCGGGTGTGGGGGTGCGGACCACACAGGATGACACCTTCAAAGGGGGTGAGACCAAAATGATAAATTGACTGTCTGAAAGATATTGCCCAGAGTTTCAGAAGAAATTTATTATTTTAAAATTAGCAATAACAGACGACAACAATACCATTTCTCGTGAGCCCAGCTTACATGTACTGTATCAGTATCAATTTACCTAAAGCTGAAACTCTATGCAAATTTACTTTTTTGAACCTTCTAATGGGGGGGGGGTGACACCACGACTTACCACAATGGGTAACACCAACCCTAGTTACGCCACTGCGTCAAGTCAAAAAGTGGGCGGTTCATTGTGTGACTCTAATATCCCCCAAAAATTGAGATTACCCCTATGCCTAAGAATCAGGACAGGATTTCTTGAAGAGGAATGTATAGCAGAGTTGCCGATTGCTTGGAGAGCTCGTCTCGTATACGGGTTCGAATTTCCTCCTCTGATACGTTTACTGTGCATGGATCCCGAGCAAGTCCTTCACTCACGATGCTCAGCGCCATCGATTGATGCTCATTCATTAGATAGTGGCGCTTAATAAATACGTAATAATAATTCGAATAATAATAATAAGAGTTCGACCTTCGTTTAGTATTAACGTCTGTTAATCTTAAATCATGTGAACTCGATCCGCTACCCCCTTTTGTTATTAGTGACATTTTAGATGACCTTGCTCCCTTTCTTGTTTATCTATTTAATAGATCGCTTTCCGAAGGGTGTATTCCTCCATCGCAGAAGCGTGCTCTGGTCTTTCCTTCGCTAAAAAAGCCTAATCTTGATACTAATCTCTGCAATAATTACCGTCCCATCTCCAATTTATCTTTCCTATCCAAGACTCTTGAACGTCTTGTCTCTCTTCAGCTCCTTCCTTATCTTGAGCAATCTGGACTCCTTCCTGCTAATCAATCAGGCTTTAGGGCTCATCATTCTACTGAGACTGCTCTCCTCTCTCTCCTCTCTGAAATCTACTCTGCTGTTGACAGGGCTGAACTTAGCCTCTTGGCTCTTTTCGATGTTTCTGCAGCCTTTGATATGGTAGATCATAGTATTCTCCTTCAGCGTCTTGAGACTTCATATGGGTTGCAGGGCCTTCCTCTTTGCTGGTTTCGATCATATATGTCTGAACGAACCCAAATGATTATATCGGGCGACTCTAGAACAAAATGGATTCACATTAAGCTGGGCGTTCCTCAAGGCTCTGTACTTGGTCCTTTACTCTTTATTCTCTACACGGCTGACATTCCTTCTCTTTTCCCACTCTCGGGAGCTACTGGTCATATCTTTGCTGATGATGTTCAAGCTTTTGTCCATGGGTCTCCTTTATCTCAATTGCACTTAGTTGAGCGTATTGAGTCTCTATCTAAGTCTCTCCATTCCTGGATGTCCTCAAATCGTCTCTGTCTTAATGCCTCCAAAACCCAGTTCATTTGGTTTGGCTCCCGTCAACAGTTGCTTAAGATTGACTTCGCCCTCCTCTTGGAAATCTTCCCTCACTACTCCTTTTCATCAAGTGTACGTGATCTAGGTGTTACGCTTGATAGCTCTCTCTCCTTCAAAGATCACATTTCTAACCTCACACGTGTTTCCTACTTCCACTTAAGGCGTCTCAGGGCTGTTCGACGATCTGTCTCTTCCTCTGTTTTCACAACGCTGGTCCATGCTTTCATTTGCTCCAGAATTGACTACTGCAATTCGCTTCTAATCGGTCTTCCTAAGGTCCGTCTCATGCCTCTGCAGTCAGTCCTAAATGCAGCTGCAAGATTAATTGCCCGTCTGCCACGCTACTCACGCATTTCATCCTTCATGTTTGAGAAACTGCACTGGCTTCCTCTCTCTGCACGTATTAAGTTCAAAATCCTTATGCTGGTGTCAAAGACACAGCGGGGTCTCGCCCCCAAATATTTAATTGATGTAATTCACCGGCCTCTTTCTGTCTCTTCGCATCGTCCACTTCGCTCCTCAAACAGATTTGATCTCTCAGTTCCTCATACTAGAACAGCTATGGCTCAGTCCCGATCTTTTGCCTCAATTGGTCCCTCTCTCTGGAATACACTGTCTCCTTCTACTCGCTCTCAAATTTTAATAAGTAACCCCTCATCTTCTTTTGCTTTCCTCAAGACTTATTTCTTTTCTCTTGGCCTTGCGCACTGGGAGCGCCTCTGAACGGTTCACCCTACTAGAGGCGCTTTATAAATGTTCAAATACAATACAATACAATACAATACAATACAATAATTATTTCAAAAATAGCATCCGACGTAAATTTAATGATAACGCAAAACAGACTATGACGTACAATTTTAAGCTGACCAATGGCGTGAAAGAGATCGCCTCAGGAAGACATAAAATCGGGACGAGCCTGTCTTTTAGTCCAAGCAAAGCAACAGAATTTAAAGATAGGAACTTACAGCAAGAAAATGACTGTCTTCTTGTTAGTTTTTCTTTCCCTGTCTATGACAATAATCATATCTGATGAAAATGATTTGGTGTTACTGTCGGTGTCGAGCGGGTAAGGGCACGAAGGCTGTTAGAGTCTGTCGAATGCTGGCAAGTTTCTCGAGTGTAAGCCGCATGAGAACAAGTATTACGAGTGAAAGCATCTCCGAGTGCTTCAGGAGAAACATTTTCCCGAGTGCAAGTTTCTCGACTGGAAGTTTCTCGAGTGTTTCACAAGTGCTGAGTTTCTCGAGCTGCACGGGGATGTCCGCCTAGCAGTGATCACTAGGCTCACTGATAGTAATTCCAGATCAGCAAGAACTTATTGCACCAGCCAAGACCAAGCAAGGGCGGCCCATAACAGCCCACGTTTTTATCTAACGACACCCTTCCTTCCTGTCTGTCTATGTCTCTATGATAACAGAAGTGCTTCCACATCCCATGAACACAAATGGCTTCTATACCCTAAATCATTGGATTTACTTAAACAATATGGAAACCACTGCTTATATACTATCACCACGGCAGCAGTAGCAGCTGTTGATACTACTACTAATACTACTACTGATGTTACCACCACCACCACCACCACCACCACCACCACCACCACCACCACCACCACCACCACCACCACCACCACCACCACCACCACGTTTTAAATTTGATAAACGGTATTTGATGTTCTGAGAGAAACCTTTGCATAATTTTCTTAGTCACGAAGAATAATAGATAGTTAGGCCTATTGCGTTTTCTCGAAGAATAGGTTTGTGTCATTCATCTTAGTTCGGAAGGTGGCGCTAGTAATATGAAATGTGTTGAACATCAACGTTTTAGTGTAAATCGCAATTAGGAAAGTCATTTAGTTAAACGCACCTTTCTTTGGCCCGTCATTTACTTAGTCATTTGGTCGTTTATGCCGTTGACAAACTGGTCCTATCGCTAGACATCAGGAAGCCTCATCTTCCAGTCTTAATTAAGTCAACCAGGTCAGCGATCATTGCACTTGCAGTTATGCAGGTATCGCGCTCCCGTATATCAACTCAAACCCATTGTATCTTATCATGACACGGAATTTCCTCTGGGAACAGTCTTCCGCCATACATACGCAGTGGTGTAAACGTACATTTTGAGGTACCGGAGCACCTAAGTAGGCCTAAATAACAAATACCGGAACGCCGCTCCGGACCGCTAAAAGTTACTAAACGTTTCTCTCACCAGTCCTCATTTACAAAATTAATTTTGAACCCCAACACTTAACCCCAACATCTTTTAAGCTACATAGCTGAGGGGGTAGAAGAAGAGCTAGGAGTACTGATAGGCGTAATTTGTAGGGGGTAAGAGGGGTACGCGTACCCCCCACTTTTTGGACTGGGGGTACCGTACCCCCACATTTTAAACAATGCCTATCAATATTTTATTATTGTGCCTTAAGAGTTCACAGTCTCCGCCTTGCTTCGTGTATCTAGACAGAGTGTTGTATATCGGCTTAACGACACTTTTTCATATCGAAGATGATCAGTGTCGGAGGCAGAGTACAACCTCGTACTCCACGTTTATATTGCGACCGAGCCACCCGCAGTAAAGATCCGAGAAATTAATCTCTGAGAAACCGACCGACCGGGAATCGAACCCGGGCCGCCGGCGTGGCTAGCGGGCTACAAACCCACTCGGCCACTCAGGATCTCTAGACAGAGTGAGGAGTAGGGGCCTATATATACAACAAAAGTACCGTACTTAGGCCTAGATACACAGGTAAACCAAGAGCCAGACGAACTGAGTCACAGAGAGTCGGGCAAGTAGACTTTCAGCCACGAAGGTCACCGACAGACCGGTCCGCAGGCGTCACAGATCTGGGCCACGGCTATGCTCTTCTTGGAAAGATCTGACATCACCCTATAATCCCTCATCATTTACAAATCCGTATATATGGACCCTCACTCATATCGCCGGCTCAGACACTCAGAACAATAACTATCTTTTGTAAATATATAATCATTTCAGACGTCGCTAATTTTGTCTTATACACGTCGTGTTCCGATTTCGCTGATAGGGAAAATGGATAAATATGTTCTAAACGAAAACGAGTAGATACAATAATTATAGACGATAAAATTGCCGTTATGGAGGTAAGCTCATCAATGTTTCATAATCTTACACTTCAAGTGCAATGAGCTGAGACTGACAGCCATTTAGTTGTTCCATGGTCAATTCCGGAGAGTAAATTTTCCTGAAGTTGACTAAAGTTCCATTCCATTTGGAGTGTTAAAAGAAAAAGCATATTAAGTATTTTGGGTTAATAAGGTTTGATATGTCTGCCTCGATGGCTACCGAATTGTCATTACAACTGGATATAAATGAGTAATTATTAAATTTAGAGCGTTTCTGAGTTGCTAAGAAGCACGACAAACATGGCGTAGGCCTAGGCCTCTGTTAAACTAGGCTAATACTTCAATTAAAAAGATGGCTTGTTTTCATTGACACAATCCACATAATCTGACGTTGTTGTGATCTGGTATGGATCATCTTGTCTACAATTAGCTGCTTCAGCCGCATGTTCCTCCCAAGGAACATTTGATCCCTCAAAACTGAAAACAAATTACAGAGCACTAGGTCCTCATTGCTATTATTTTTACCATTGTTGTTGCTGTTGTTGCTGTTGCTACTACAGCTACTACTTTTACTAGTGCTAATTCACCACTACCGTACTACTATTACGATTACTGGTAGGCCTAATATGTCCAAAATGGTATCCATCAACCATGCGAAAAGCGAAAGTTGAGAAATTGGTATCCCCCACTTTTTAGACCAAAGTTACGCCTCTGAAGCCTACTCTTCGCACTGGGAGCGCTGTTGAGTGGCATCAACTTTGAGCGGCGCTATACAAATATCAAAATACCGGGGTACGATACGATACGATAGCTAATCATGTATGCCTGCTTGGCTGCTTTCTGTAAGTCCCTCAAATCACATTTCTATAGCTGTGGTTGGGCTGGGAGCGCCTTTGAATAAGTCTCTTGGAGGCGCTATACAAATTCTCAGAATGAATATATACTAAGAGCCAAACGTATTGGTAGAGTAGCTACATGAATTCGCCGAATGCATGAATTAGGAAAGGATTGGATGGATGGATAGATGAATTAATGAATAAACGACTAAGTAGCTGAATGACTGAATTGACTGAATGAATGAGCGAGTTAACGAACGGACGGAAGAAAGGAAAGACAGTTAAAGGAATGAACGAATGTTGTGAAGGATGAATAGCTAGATAGATCATAGATGAATGACTGGATGGATAGAGGAAATGAGTGCTTAAATAAATGAATAACTGCTTTTCGTTTATGTTTGTTGTAGCCTACAGCAATAAATGAAAACATTTCCTAAATTTCAACCAGAATCTTTGTCAGAAGAATACAAGTAATTGTTTTCGTCGGCACTAAAAGCCTCCATCAACGTCTCGACAAAGAAGTAGAATTCAGTCTGCATTTTCATAACTGTAAGAACTTCTGTGTCAGCGTCTGTGTCTCATTTAGTTTCTGAGTAGCGATTGCGCAGTAGCGGCTGCCTGTTCGTTGATGATTTGGGATATGATTCCACACTGTAACTCTTCCCTTCTGATATAATCTTCTATGAGCCTCCTTCTAATCCCTCGGCTCGTTACAACAAACGACAAAAAAAAAAACAAACAACCCACGAAAAAATAACAGCACATGACAAAATAAACAACAAACAAATAACAAACGACAAAATAAACAAAAAGACAAACAACACGACAAAATAAACAGCACATGACACAAAAAAACCAAACACACGACAAAATAAAAACAAACTAACACTACAAAGCATTTAGATTTTGCATTTGTATTTAGTTTAACGACAAAACAAAACAACAATGCAAACAATAAACGACAAAATAAACAAGAAAATAAACAACAAAACAAACGCGAAAGTAAACAACAAAAGACAAAATAAACTAAATAAACAACAAAACAAACAAGACAAAAACACAAAAACTACACAAAGGGCTTACGGGAGATAAAGCCACGCCAGGGGCTCAGCAGGGGTGTAGTTTTTGATTATTTTGTCTTGATTGTTTTGTTGTCTATTTTGTTACTTTGTCGTTTGTTGTTTGCTTTCGGGTCTGTTTTGCTATTTACTTTGTTGTTTACTTTGTCGTTTGTTATTTGCTTTGTTGCTTGTTTTGTCGTTAAACTAAACACAAATACAAAAATCTAAATACTTATAAAAAAATAAATACAAATACACTACAAAAAACTAAAGACAAATACAAAAACTAAATACAAACACAAATCGAACACCACACCCTACACACAATCCCGACAATACAAAACAACCATCCCATCGCCCATCCTCCTCAAGCAGAAAACTTATGGCCAGAAAATCCAAAGGCACCTATCGAAACACAGTAAAATAATGAAGGTTATTATTATTACACGTTATGACAAATTAGTAATCTATATATATAAAGAAGAAACTCTGTCTGCAGCACCGCGATCTTTGACCGGAATGCATTTCTAGTTTTCGACCTTTTCACTCGAAACCTTCACTACTGTCTCGGGGTGGGCATTACACACCCAGTGTGAGGCTTCGCGTCCCCCGTTTTCACCGCTTCCATGGTGAAAACGGGCGAAAACCTCTCCCTAACCCCCACCAAACACTACAGGTACGGATTCGCTAGAGGGATTGAAACTTTCACTCAACTAAACCGGGCGTGGTGGTGGTGGTAGTGGTGGTGGTGGTGGTGCTACAGGGATTGAAACTTATAACCCCGGGCAACGCCGGGTAAACCAGCTAGTATGAAATGAAAGAAAAATTCAAGTCTTTTTCTGGGGCAAGCCCTGTTGGTCAACGTCACACTGACATACATCAAGAAGTTTTATGTTCCAGTCTTAAGTTGACCAGGTCTGCAATCGTTGCGCTCATCTGCATGGGGAGACATGCAGGACATTGCAGGTGCCTCGCATCCGTATATAAACTCAAGCCCATTGTATCTCATCATGACTCGGATCTTCCTCTAGGAACAGTCTTCACTCTTCAGCTTTACATACGTGCTGTTGTGTTTAGCTCTGTTCAGCAAACATGTTCAAAATGTCTCAAAATGCACATAAATATCTAGATGAGTTAGATAGTCATGCGTGCAGCGCCTTTGTGAAGTAGCTGACTTAAAAGGTGCTATATTAAGTGGCTTGATACAAGAAAACAAACAAACATACATACATAAATACACACATACATATATAGCCTACAAGCAATTCTGTTAAGTACTGATATAATTATAATTGCAAATTTATATAGCATCGTTTCATAAGGGCCTATATTATTATTATTATTATTATTATTATTATTATTATTATATTATTTTTTTTTATGCCCCGAGGTATACAGGATTATTATTATTATTATTATTATTATTATTATTATTATTATTATTATATTATTTTTTTTATGCCCCGAGGTATACAGGATTATTATGATTATTATTATTATTATTATTATTATTATTATTATTAATTAGTAACTTCTATCGCACCGGGTATATAATGCACAAGGCATCAACCGATGGGACATTAAAACCTATGTAGGACATATGAGCCCCATATAGAAATGCATGTAATGTCATATGCTCACTCTAAATTCAACATAGGGCCTATCATGTTGCTGTAGCATTGGGATGTAGCCTCAAAACAACTTTAGCAGCTTTCTAGGGCATTTAATAATTCAGAATGCATAAATACTGAATTAAATATCATTAAAATGCACATATATTAAAATAAATTCATAACACAAAATCAGAATGGAAAAGGCATTCATATTCATTTTATGACTGAGTAACTGAGAAAATGCTCATGATATTCAGGACAGAATCAACTCGGATTACATCACAGAAAAAGACATTGAACAATAAGTGCAATAAAAAAAGCCAGCCACAGACCTGGTGGAGATGGTGCTCTCCCTCCTCTTTGTTTTTCCTGTCTTTTGTAAAGACCAAGATCAAACTGAACAGTTGAACCAGAATTCACCTCAGCAGAAGACATGCATTCTCCTCCTCCCTTCGCTTACCCCTCCATTCATATTCAGTAGTACTGCTGAATCTGATTTATCAAGAGATCCAGCAAAGAGAACAGTGGGTTTCTTAGATTCTTCCAAGGGTGAAGGCGACATTTCTTCAAATCCGCTTGACTGTGAACTTGACGTAGAATGTCCAATTCCGTTAGTCAGTGGGATTGATATATCTCCCGTTCATTCACATTGTGAAGGTTTTTTGTTTGTTCACTTTTTCACATTTTTATCACAGTTTTCACATTTTTTTCACATTGTGAAGGTTCTGTGTTTTGTCAGCTGGATTGCTACATCTCCAGTTCACTCACCACGTGAAGGGTGAATAACACCAGGCACCTGGGGTGATAATCTAACCGAGTTCAACATCACTCGATCCTTGTTGTCAGTGGATGCGAAACACCAGAAAGATGTGGTAGTGGTCGAACCAATCGACCGGATCCTGTCCGCCATCACACCATCAATGGCAGAAGAACTCCAGGCAGTTGTGGAGCAGGGCTTTCCTTGGATGCAGCTGCAACTGGAGGCAGTTGCCATGGTGCGCATCTATTGTGAAGGTGACGCATCTGTGTGCTAACACTTGGCTGTGAATTCCTGTGCAACTGTGACTCTGAATTCATTGGAGTGCTGCCAGAGTCTGACTGGTGTAATTTCTGTATAAAACCACCCTAAACATTTAAGAAAAAAACAGGATTTTAATTTCAGAGTTAGTTTCTCTTTTTCGAAAGATGAATTTTAGGATTATGCTAAACCCACGGAAGGAAAACATTATTTGGATAAGAAATTTGTGTCACAATTAGCTGAGCATAAACACTATTAAAATGCACAAAACCAAACCAAGGTTCACATGAAATAATCACCGAACATTGATCTTCAACCAGTCAATGAAACAATCGTTTTATTGACATACCACAAAAAGCAATCAGTGGACTGGGGGGTACCGTACCCACACTTTTTGAACAATGCCAATCGATAGTTTATTATTGTGCCACGTGCCTTCCCAGAGATCGCAGTCTCCACCTTGCTTCCTGTATGTAAGAAATGGTACCTCCACTTTTTAGACCAAAGTTACGCCCCTGCCTGTCTCTCACGATTAACTTGATTGAGTTTCTTTAACTCTGAAGCAGTTGAAAATTGTCTACATATAAGGGCATTATGCATGTATGCATTCTATGTATACAACTATGTATGTATGCATGTATGTTTGTACAGACAATGCCGCTTAAGTAGGCCTTAAACATTTATATGCGAACTATTCTTAGGCAACAGGCCAATGACTTTTTATACTTGGCAACAGGCATAGGCCCTATCTGCAATGGGAGTTGATTCCAGAATCCAGATGGAGGGGCCGACCACAGAGAAAGCACGATGCTGCCTAGTTACGGTGGTAAAAGTAACCCCCACTTTTTGAACAATGCCAATCAATATTTTATTATTGTGCGTTCCCAGTGATCACAGTCTCCGCCTTGTCGCGTTGTATGTAAGAAACTGGTACGCCCCACATTTTAAACCAAAGTTACGCCTCTGGGAGTACTGCATGGTAAGGTAACGTAAGATAAGGTAAAGTGATGCAAGGCAAGTCAAGGTAAAGTGAGGTATGATAATTAATTGCTACACGTTTCTCTCACCGGTCCTTGTTCGCGCCACAGCAGTTCGTTTCAGTTTAGGATAGGGCCTACTATGTGCAGCAGACGGAAGCTGACGACAGCAGACGACTCATCATTCCAGAGGACGATTCCTCATTCACTTCACAAAATACAGTAACATTAATAAGGTCACGCAAGGTAAGGTAAGGTAAGTTTAAATAAGCTAAGGTAAGGTAACATAAGGCAAGGTAATGCATGGTAAAGTAAGGTAAGGCGTGGTAATGCATGACAAACTAAGGCAAATCAAGGTAATGCGTGGTTAAGTAAGGCAAGGCAAGATCGACGAACTGGACTTGTAGTCTAAAAACGAGAAGGATCAGTATCTAGAAGGCAATGGATGGACTCAATATCCAAATACAGAATTGGGGGTCCCATCGCCGGAAATATCAGTGTGCCAGGCGGCCCAGGCCGTATCAGAAAGGTAACCAAGTACAGGGTCAGGACTCAGAAGTGAGGGTAACAGGAAAGCATGCATACCTGATCACAGGCGAAAGCTCCGTCGTCGAAACGAGAAAGCGCCTCGTCCACCGCTGACCCCTCATCCTCCGTCCCCGAGAAAAAACCCGGAGCAGACGACCCCCAACTGAACGCAACATGGCGACAGCAAAATAATAACTCGGTTATTAGAAAATAGTAAAGGGAACGATAAGAAATTCGCTCAGAAATTACTCTTAAAATCAACTCTGTCCAGAAAGCTAAGTAACAAAATCGCAACAAAGACGGGAAACTATAGAAACGATGACGTCAGCGGAATATATTAACAAACACTGAAATGACGTCATTTATATTTAAACCCGGAAACCTTTAACACGGGTCAACTAATTTATAAATACTGATAAAATAATAAAATACGGTAGCTATAATAATAATTAGTAATGACACATCCAATATAATTAATTCAATTATGTTTGCGAGAGCTATTTCTGCGGGACCGCTCTGAAGTTTGCTAATTTGTATAGCACCACAATATATTTACAAAGCATCACAGTAATCTAATATCGTCATATAGCGCCTGTTTAAACTGTATAAAGACCTTGCAATCGAAACAATAACACTCTAAGGTCCTTATCTAAACCTGTTAGTAGCCTAATGTTACAAAGACCTCCAAGAAAATTGTCACAAATTCCCGCCCACAAATATTTTAAAAAGTCCTATTTTGCCTCACCACCGCCGTTCCGAGATTCTACTTCAGTCCACCACGATAACTTCATCGTCCGGAGAGAAAGCCGCCGCCGACTTCTTGGTAGGGCGGGCCCTTATAGTCCATTCGGTAGGTCTACAGGAGGAAGCAGGATGAAGCTGTCGAACGGTCCAGCGAAGTAGCCTATGCTTCATGGAACTCCGGGAATTCTCGTTTCATAGGCCTATTTCTTACAAAAAAGTTCCCGGTTTCTGCCCATCTTCCACACCTGTGATCGGCGATTCACGAGACACACCAGGGATGCGGTCAGGTCGTAAAGGCTGAAGGACTCTTCTTCTCTAGGTGTGAATGGTACCACGTGCACGACACGCAGTCTTGTTGTCAAGACCTTAAACCTCAAGACCAAGACCAAGACCTTGAACCTCAAGACCAAGACCAAGACCAAGACCTTGAACCTCAAGACCAAGACCAAGACCTTGAACCTCAAGACCAAGACCAAGACCAAGACCAAGACCTTGAACCTCAAGACCAAGACCGAGACCAATACCCAAAAAAATCACAGTCGTATCCAGACTTCTATTCCTTACTAAAAATTGTCCAGTCGGACTACTCGTAATTTTAATGAAAACATGAGTTTTTTTATTCAAGCAAAACAACTCTAAATGGAGACTGCAGAGAATTCCGATTTCGTATTTACAAAAGTCCTTCATGCGAAATGTTATTCCAAATGCCTGTTGAATTTTATAAAAACCAATTTTGCTCAGAATTTTCTGACCAAGACGTGACCTGTGGGGCCTCATAAAAATTCTGCCATGTGAAAAAACACGGTCTACAAGACTTAGTGCTGAAATCGCTAGCACACAAAGCAGCTTTTCAAGAACCGGATGTAAATGTACAAATTAATCATGAGTCTGTTTTGAAATCATTCCATGGTAAATAACCGGAAGTCAAAATTATTGTCCAAAACAACAGTGAAGCCTAATTCACACCGTACAAATACCAAAGCAATAACTGTATGAGTAATTATTGGATAAATTTTTAAAATTCTTGCCGTTTGTTAAAATTAATGACTGTTCATATGAACAAAAGTCTTGGTCTTGGTCTTGCAAAACCAAGACCAAGACTTTGAACCTCAAGACCAAGACCAAGACCAAGACCTTGAACCTCAAGACCAAGACCAAGACCAAGACCTTTGGTCTCAAGACCAAGACCAAGACCAAGACCAAGACTTTTAAAAACGAACTCGAGTGCACTCGAGACCAAGACCTTGGTCTCGAGGACAACAAGACTGACGACACGTCATGGACAACATTGATACTCCGATCCGTATCGAAAACCTTGTCCTCGGATCCACCGGAGTGTTCTCTGCGGAAGAAGGGGAGACCCGATGACGACATCCGATTCCTCATGCACCACGACAACTCACGATCAAGAGAAAGCGGTTCTGTTAGGAGGTGCTCTGCATCAATACCCACTCTATCGTCTCCACGGATCAATTCCTCTATTCTGAGAATAGTAGGCCTATTCTCTTCAGTCGATCGAGGATAGAATTGTCAGAAGAAGCGTTAGCCTACCTTCGACGACGTCTTCACTGATCACCGGCTCATTAACTGAACTGTAGCTCATGGCACTGGATAAGGCGACATTATTGTCGAACGTCGTATTCACTGGTTCTGCCATTAATTCAGAGTCGCTGGAAGGCAGGTCGTTCAGCGCGGCCTCGACGTCGAAATCGAGATCCACCATCTCTTCAGTCTCGATCGTCATCGCCTTCGACGGAATGTAGGCCTAGTTTGCCCATTATAATCCGACACCTATATAGGCTATCGTCCGTCGGCAAAACCTCGCTTGTGACGAAGGTAGAGAATTTTTAATTTCTAAAGTCCTCATACATGGCGGACGACAGAACCTGCGAGGCAGCTTGATCATTTCAGCCGAAGATCGAGGATGTGACGGGTTCAATAGTTTCGTCCCGACGAGTTGACGCAACATATATATGGACCTTGCTTTCCTTCACCTTTCGCACCCATAAGTGGTGTCGTCTACGTCGATAGCGTAACAATTTTGTTTGGGCTCGTTCTCCACTAGGCCTAAACGCAGTGGCGGTTTTACCGGGGGGCTAGGGGGCTGTAGCCCCCCTAGCTGGAAAGTTATCCCCCCTAGTTTTTCTTAGCCCCCATACACATTTTAGCCCCCCCAGTTTAATGTTTCAATAGCCATATTATACCCGGGGTCCTCGGCCAGACCATGAAGACCGAAGTAATTAAGGACTCCTTGGCCAGCCGCAAGCACTTTATGACCCTGTCCACTGTGGTCACTTCAGCTTCAGCAGCAGGGGCAGCAGCGGGCCAGCATCAAAAGCAGCAGCAGCGGATAGACACGGGCAGACCAGGTGTGTACTGTACCATGTGTACTGTAGTGTATGCTTATATGTATATACAGAACAGTGTGTACTAGAATCCGTTTGCAGCACGCATCATACATAAATTAATATAAATGGATAAATTTGTTGTGAGAAGTAAAAAAAGAAAAGCTGATGAGTTAAACGATGAACTTTTCGACGGCACTGATAATGGTGTGGCAGGTATGTAAAAATTACATAACGAGTCCATATGGGATGGGATATCATTCATGGGAGAATTTATCCCAGTTTGGCAGCAGTATAGGCCTACTTACCCGCAAGGCGGGGAAGAGATTTTTATAACTGGCGAATGGCCGGGTTTGAGGGGCATCTTTAGTAGTGAGGGGTACAGTCTTCGGTCATCCTGCAGTTTATGTTTACTAATTAATTGTACACTTTTATAGTGGATAGTTATCAGAAATTGTGATGACTGATGAAAATATAACTGAAACTATAGAAGCTGGATGGTCAATGAAAATATTACATAATAAAACTTAAACTAGACGTTGGATTAGTTATGAAAATATTACCTAATACAATTTAAACTAGAAGTTGGCTGAGCGATGAAATATTACCTAATAACCTTTGCATGCTTAGTATTGAGAAGGAACTTAGTCTTTGACTTCTTCAAGACACATCTGCAGTTGTTGATAAATTTGCAAGTTCCATGAAAAACAGGCGTCTGTTGCTGAGAACTTAAAATATCTTGGGATAATCTTGCTAGAACTTTGCAAAGAGGTGGAAGAAGTTGCACAAACAATGAAAATTTATGAAATAATCAAGTCGATACAAAAATGAATTAGACAGATTAAGTTTTTTCATTTTTATAATGACATAATCGTACTTTATAAATTATTCTGTTTAATATCAGAATGTCGGCCAGACAATATTAATTTTCATTTCAATAGGTTGCTGAAACCGGGGTCAGTGGTATGAACATGTAGGCCTACATTTATGGGGAGGGGCTAAAGTAATTTTTAGCCCCCCACCCCAGTTCGAAAACTCTAGAACCGCCACTGCCTAAACGACATTCCGAGAAAAAAATAAAGGCCCTGGTCCAAAATGTTTGAAAACCACTGATTTAAAAGGATGCATGTAACTCGTCGTAATAGTAAACTCCAAATTTCTAAAGCACACTCGAAAGCTAAGCGCAGGACACCAGCTTATTCACGAGCGCTGCGCCTAGTCAGACGGGTTGTCAAAAGAGTAGTAAGAAAGGGAGTCCAGTTTCCAGAGAGTCCAGATCAAGAGATCCTGAGTCAGATAATGGAGGGGAGTGACAATTATGATCGAGGAACACGAGCGCTTCCTGTGCACATTATGTCCCCTACAATGGTAGAAATCTGTGACAAATAATAATGGAAATCAGGTCCAAATTTTCATGTAGTGTTTTTTCGTACATTTTCCAGTCATTTCTAAACAAATTTACATAGTTACTTGATCATGATTAGCTAATGCGTGGGGCCATCCAGAGCATACGGCTCTGGGGCCATCTAGTTATTAGGAAACGTCGCCATTTTGGAACTGCATCGACGTCCGGCTTCTTCTCTGGATCTTAGTCGATGACGTCCGTTCGTGCGTTGAATAGTTTCCTTTCTTGTATGATTAAGTAGCGGACTTAAAATTAGCAATGATGACAGGTAAATGATTCATTTTCATCGTAATCTTGTCGTACGATGTCGTAGGTCAGGGAAAGTATGTTATTTTAAGGACTGGCGTTTAATTAAAGAGGCAGTTCAATGTTTTTGTTGAATCGATCGACACACACCCTTGTCTTGCTGTTATCATAGTCTTGCTGTAATCATAATATTATCCAGTTTTTACAAAATGGCGTCAAATGGTATGTTACAATAAAAGTATTCTGTGAAGTTTAATTGCGTAGTTTGGTGCATAATTACAGATTTATAGCTGAGAAGTCATTGAGGTTTTGAGTGTAATGTGTTGAAGGTGTCGCACTTTAATGTTCATAGTCGTGGAATCGGTAATTTAACACGCGCCTCTTTTAGAGGGAGGTAATTTAGTAGTTTGTTCTTGTGTCATAAAACCGTAAAGGAGTCATCCTGTTGTGAGACTGCTGTTGTCTTAATCTCCATATTTCATGCATATGTGTCATGAGATATGTGTAATGCCTTTAGCGAAAACTGCTAAAAGGTTATGGAACTCGGGTGCAAACCCAAGACCTCATAAACAATATGTCTTTCATAAGTTGCAAGTGAATTTGCACCTTTAATGGATTTGCTGCTGTAACTGATAAAATAGCAATGTTCAATTAGTAAAACAAAATGAAACTAACAAGGGGAATTTATAAAGTAATGGAATGCAGTCAAACGGCATGAATGTAATGTGAAAGGGATAATGTTAACATAATTTAATCAACAAAACTAATCTGTCAGTATATTGAGTTTCAGCATACCATGCCATTCAATTGTTTTAGCAAGTCTTTCTTTTGCTGAAATAGCTCCTCCAAGCAAGAGCCGGCTGCAGCTAAGCATCGGAGGTCTTATGCCGCGTCAGCCACGTCAGTTGCCACCTCAGCCACCGCCTCCGCAGCCACCACAACAGCAGCAGAGCATCCTCGCCAGTCGAGGACACCCCACACAGATGTGAGTTAACAGTAGATACCAATCGTACCATCAGGGTGCAATTCATGGTTTGCATCAGTAGGGAAAACCCAGAGGCAGGAGCAATGCGTGTCTAGTGGAAGGATAGACTTAACTGTAAGCATGTAGCATAGCTTCTCCTTTCCTACTAATTGCACCCAATCATTAGCCGTATCATCATCATCTTCCTTATCATTGTCACCACCATCATTGTTAAGAATCACCTTAATCTCCTAACATCAGTCCTTACCAGTCAGCTTAAGTACTGTGAAACTGGCCTTGTCTTTGCTGTGTTCTCATCACTGGAAAGGCATGCCTCTCTATTTTTTTTTACCTTACTGCTGCATTTGACACTGTTGACCACCAACTACTTATAAAATCTGGAAAAGCTGTAAGGTCTCTTGAACCGCCTTAAGCTGGTTAGCTTCTTACTCTGCAATTGGTCTCGATAAATGGGCTTTTGTACTGCTTGGTCTGATCCTTCTTTCTGCACTGCTGGTATCAAATAGGGATTTGTTCTTGAACCCTTATTATTTGCATTCTTCACTTCACCAATCAGCTGCATAGCTAATCGCTGTGGAGACCAATTACAGCAGGATGCCTATGATGCTCAGCTTTGCATTGCTTTCTCACCTACTGATCGACTAGCAAGGTAAAACTTGAATAGTGTGTCTCTTCAGTGCATGCATTGTTTTCTACTTCTTTCCCTCCACACAGCCTGCAATCTTCAAGTATTGGTCTTTTCACTGAGTCATTGATGCAGAACTGTCCATCGTGGGTTCTTGTGCATTCCATGTTTCTTCCCCTATGGAATGGAATCAACTACCATTGTACATCTGGATATCTAACTGCACTTCGCCTGGCGACTGAATTGCTTTGGATTCACATTTCTGTGTGACTTGTCATACGTTACAGTGTTCATAATAATACTAATAATATCATGATGATGATCATCATCATTTTATTACCACCATAGTCTTTATCATTGTAATCATCCTTGTATTTATAATTGTATGGTACCTCATATGAATCTCTCAGGAAAACTGAGGCTCTTTCATTTCGCAATTGGTATTGTAATCATTGACTGTGTTACTGTCATCATTGTAGTTATACCAATAGTCCAGTATTCTATAGATTCACTGATGATATCATTATCATTCTTTGTTTTTGCCAGAGACAGATTGAGATCTCACAGTCTAGAAAATGCGGGTAAACTACAGATAACTCCAGAGCAGGTAACTGAAATATTTCTACATGGTATTTGTCTTGTAGTTTGTTGAATGCAGGTGGATCATATTTGTTACAGGTGAAAAATATGTTAATAATAATAAAACAACATTTAGTAGTAATATAGTTTTATTAAGTCAGAAACCAATACAACAGTGCTCTCTGCTTTGGAATTTATGTGTTAAAATATGAATGATGAGGATAGTAATGCTGTGTCCAGTGATTTTGTCATTTTTGCTGTCAATTAAAGGTCATGTACAGAAGCTGCCATATAGCTGTTTCAGTCTTTTCTCTTTTCCATAAGATCTTTCAATCTTTATGACTGCGGCTAGATGAGGACTTAAAGCTGATTAATTTTTACATAAAAGCAGAGCATTGCCATTGCCTTTCAAGAGTTGCTACCATGAAGTTTTTTCTCTGAATTCTCAAATGCTGATCATAAGGTTTAGTTTTTCACTAAATTCTCTGTGAATTTGTATCATTTGGTTTTCACTAAATTCAGAGATGTTCATGCTGTCATTAGTTTTCTCCCAATGGCTCAAATGAAGTTGTATGATTTAGTTTTTCAAAGGATGTTGTTATCATGTAGTTTGTTTTGTTGAATTTGCATGCTCTAAGCTGTACGACTTCACAGCCGAGGATCTGACCGATCAGGGAGAGATTGGGAGAGGCGCCTACGGCACCGTTAACAAGATGTACCACGAGAGGAGTGGTACTGTCATGGCTGTTAAGGTGACTGCTCTATGATTTTCATGGTATTTCGTGATATTTCAAGTATTATGCATGTGGTATGGTAATGTATTTGGTTGCCAATCAATTCTATGTAACTGTATGTTCCCAAGGTGTTTCAGTTTTAGCTAGGTAGGGCTGCCGAAGAATTATATAGGATAAGATCAGGTAAGGTAACATAAGGGTAGGTAATATTAAAGTGAGATAAGATAAGGTGAGATCAGTGGCTGATCCAGAAGATTACAAAGGTGAGCACTTAACTTTGATAAGTTTACTATGGTGATGGTTTAAGTAAGTAAGTATATTCTTTATTACACCATTAGCAAGCAGAAGTGTTCTTCTTTTCAATGACATCCTTAGTTTCACAATTTTTGGCTGCAGTTTACCAGAAGACCGCATCCTATTTAAGCCTACTTGTGGTCGTTTGCGGTGTCACTGATATATTGCCTTCAAGTGCTGGTGTTTGCTATATTACATTTTACATTACGAGAAGACATTGATGATTTTAATATGTGTTTTTCAATTTTTTTAACTTGTTTGTAGAGAATTCGTTCGACAGTTGATGAGAAGGAGCAGAAGCAATTGCTGATGGATCTCGATGTTGTGATGAGGAGCAACGAATGTCCATATATCGTCAAATTCTATGGAGCACTCTTCAAAGAGGTCAGTTTGACCAGCATGTGATATTTGAGTATTTGTATGAAAATTTTTATGACACCTCCTCAACATTGATGATTGGATAAGTGGATGGGATGAGAGTCTGTCATGAAAGCGTTCATCTCTTACATCCAGCACCTGAATATCTGTGCATCATAAGTCAGCTCAGGACCTACAAACAAGAAACATGTCACGTATTTTAGATCTGTTATGTTTGTTCGCATGTAGCTGGACTTCGCGTTTTTAGAAACCCATCAAAAGGCAGCCATGTTTTGCTTTGAGAGGATTTTAGACCATGTCCAGATACATATATATATATACTTTTTCATACTTACCAACAGTGTAACTTCAGTATTTCAACCTTTAGAATTAGGGAGTAACCGGTTATTGGCTCAGAAACCGATAAGCACCGATAATTACTTCAAATCCCATTATCGGAAAATCCGATAATTCAATCACCAATAAAAAAGTTCGAAAAATCATAAATTTTAAGTGCACTTCCTTGAAATTTACTTAAAATTAATCTAAAATTCTAAATTGATAATACATTTTCAGAAGTAAGTTTGCCGATGTAGTTTTTCGTCGACCGAAACTTTCCGCAACTTAGCGCTAAAGGCAATCGCAAGAGGCGCTAATTTAAACAACCTTGTTTACTTACCGCATTTTGGTTTCCTGTGACTCGTGCCGTTCGATTGCGAATTAATTTAATTTTTGATCAACGACAACTTCCACAAGATGGCGACATTAATATTATAAATTTAACAAAACATTTTCAAAAATAAGTTAGCTGATATAATTTTTGACTCAACGGAAATTTTGCAAGGCGCTAAATAAAACAGACTTATTTACTGACCTAATTTTCATTTGCGGTGACAAAGCGTACAAGTTTCTTCTGCCGTTGGATCGCAACATAAATAATATTACAATTTCTTATGAACGTTAACTTCCGCAAGTTGCGGCATTAAAAATTAATATTATAAAATTAAGAAAACTTTTCAAGAATAAGTTCGCTGAAACAAAACTCGTTTACTTACCTGATCTTCGGATTCAGGTGACAAGCGAAAACTTCTGCCGCTCGATAACGACATTATAAATTTAGAAACTTTAGAAAAGTAATTTAGTTCATGATGTGACGATGTCTCAAGCCAGAAGTAAAATCTGGAATTATTTCGAAATTAATTCAACTGACGAGTCGAAGGTGAGCTGCTTAGTTTGTAAAGATAAGGTGAAGAGAGGTGCCATAACATAACCCAAATTCCCAAACCACTATAAACTAACCCTAACCCCAACTGTAACCCGAAACCTAACCTTAACTGACCGGTCGTCATTTTCATATTCGCTGAAACTTTCTTAAAATGTCAAGCAAAAACAACTAACGAAATGCCACACATTTTTAATATATCTGTATATATATTTTAACCTAACCATCATATTGTTACAACTTCACTCACAAGCTCAACAAATATTTGTGTTTATCGGTATCGGAATTACCGACAAAACGTGCTAAATTATCGGTATCGGTTATCGGAAGAAAAATGCATATCGGTTACTCCCTATTTAGAATAAATTTGAACTTCTGGTTATGTCAGTTACACTCTATGATCCAGCCCTCAACCAGTGCAAATTTGCTCCATATTTATAACACGAAATTTACTGTTACTTGTTGCAATTATTCTTTGTTTCTGCTGTGAATTTTGTAAGTTGGACAGAATTTTATTTTCTTTGCTTGTCATCTTGGCCTTTCAGAGAGGGGTTGGCTTCTTGATGTTGGGTTGAGTTGTAGATATACATACCTGCGTACGGCATATCCAGCTAGATAATTTTTTTGTCTCAGTGTAGGAGTAATTCAGGTCTTTGGCATGACCCCGAGTATTAGTCACCGGAGGCAATTCGATCTACTGACAGCAGGTGACTAATACCAGTTCAGCATGCACCAAGCTGCTTTAGGGATAGCCAGTTGTGCATCATCTTCCACCAGTGAGGGGTCGCTTGATGGTGGCATTATCATTTGCAGCTTGGTTCAGAGACTGAACATGAAGCTATCTGTCAACTTTGGAGTGGAAATCTTTGGTTGGGTCTCACGTGTGTGCATGAGCCTGCCACTGGTGACTTCTATTTTTGTGTGCAATGTTTTGCTTACTGATGAAATTTTTGTTCTTAATGACATTTAACATCGTTGGGCTAACGTAGAGAGCGCCTGTGATTTATCTTCTCTGGAACTGTATAAATGTCTAGTTACAATTAAGTGGAGTTGAATGGAGCATGGCGTGAACATTGTGCTTATTTCGAATCTCAGATATATCGAACTGTTGATGATGATCCACTGAATTTCAATATGACAGAATTTTACTGTATATACATACATACATTACTGTGGCAGTTGACACTGGTTGTCCGTAATTGGTAGGCAGCATGTGCAAATTAGTAGCATTGAGTTGAATACTGTGTTGCTTGGGGATCATTAAATGAGTTCCCAGTTGCTAGATCACTGAGGTTGAATTATCACCTCGGGTCTTCGGCTGACATCCTTCAGTATTGGTACAATGCTTCTGAGGAGATTTTATTCAGAGCTGTATAAACCCAAGTGCTACCTCTGCTTTTACCTTTGTTTACCTTATGTTTGGTGCTGTGAAATTTATTATTTTGTTGTAGGGCGACTGTTGGATTTGCATGGAGCTGATGTCAATATCATTAGACAAATTTTACAAGTTCGTTCATGGTCACCAACTCTATCACTCTATACCAGAAGACATCCTAGGAAAGATAACAGTAGCAGTGAGTACATTTTCAATTACCGTTTTCAATTGTGGCTGAGCAATTACCTGCTTGCTTTCTAATGCAGTGTGCAGATTAATTAAGCTAAAGCCTCAATGGGTTACAGCCTATGGGTTCATTAGTTTCTGTTACCCAGAAACTTAATAGCGACTTTTAAGTACCTCATAAAGACAGTTGGTAGAGAATGACAGTACTTAATCAGGGAAATTGATTATGCATGTATATGTAGTCATTTATAAATACATGATGGCAGGTGCAGTGAAGTTAACACTTTAATGAAGAGCGTGTACTGAAATGTATGGAAAACTAATCCCTCTCGTCATTAAAGGGTTAAAGCAAAGCATTCGGGGTTGGTACTGGGATATCCGACCATCCATGGATAACCATGCCAGCTGGCATCCACTGAGCCCCCAATTCTTTAGTAGTCAGTAATGAGTAGCCAGTGCAGAGTAGTGTTAACAGACTTGTTACTGTTACCTTTTGTACCTTTACCATACACTGTGACCTTCTTAATACCAGTGATTAATGAATTGTGCTTTATGTGGTAAAGAAATCCATAAGTTTAACGATAAAAAGTACAAAATAGAGAGCAATTCACTCGAGGTAATTGATAAGAAAGATATTGGAATGTTCATGACTGATTGAATGATCAACAGAGATTACCAAATCTAGAAATATGGAAAAGTTTTATTAGCTCAGACTAAAATGTGTGCTGTGATGACAAGGATACCTGACAATGTTTCTTGTTCATGCAGACGTTAAAAGCACTGAACTATCTGAAAGACCAGCTACAAATCATACACAGAGGTTAGTCTTTGCAATTTGTGCCTCAAGTACATGTGCAAAACATGACGTGTTCACGCATTAATTTGTTCATCCACAGTTAGCCTCTCCTGCACAGAGCACCTGTATCTTTTGTTACACATATGAAGTGGCCATGTCTTCCTTTTCCTCTCTCTGTCCCTTCCACTGTGTGTATTTCTGCCTCCTCCCCTTGATAAATCCCGTCTGATTTTCCCCTCATTCATTCCTCATCCATCATTACATCTGGCCCTCCCTGTGGCCTTCCAATCCATCCCCCATTATCTGTTTTCTCATTTTATTCACCCAGGATTATATGTTTCCTGCTCTCAATGTATTAGACTGGACCATGGCATATCTAAGCTTATTAATACAGAGGCAAAATATGGAGTTGCCAGTGTTTAATTATGCAGTGGCAACCATTAATTACCTGATAAGGGTAATATTACCTTTTTCTTATTGCAGTACATAACTAGCTGTAATTAATAGTTTTAAATACACTGGCTTTATGCATTTACTTTATGTGGGAGTGGGATCTTGTGATATTGGATTAACAATTTATTGTTGCAATTGGAACACGTCAGTGGTTTAATTACATTAGTAGTTTCTTGCTACTTGACATCAAGTGTGTAATTAGTACTAATTACAATGCCATTGTGAATTATTTAATGAGATTGTTTTGGCTGTAGATGTCAAACCGTCAAACATTCTTCTTGATAAGAACGGAAACATTAAACTGTGTGACTTTGGTATCAGCGGTCAACTGGTTGACTCCATCGCCAAAACAAGAGACGCCGGATGTCGTCCTTACATGGCGGTTGGTTTCCTTTTGTTACTAGTGTTATGTAAATGTACCTTTTTTGCCAACTGTCGAACTGTTACTATCATTTCTGTAATTGTTAGTATCTTTTGCCATATCTCTTATTGTTAATGGTATCTCTTTGGTCGCTGTATATGTTAATTGTAGTGTTAATGGTAATGCTTTTCTAACAGTATGATTTCTCTAATTGTTATTACTATGTGTTGTCATATCTCTTGTTTAATAGTGACATTTTCTAGCCCCATTATTTATGTAATAGTTGTTAGTATCTTTTACCGTATCTCATATTAAATGTATTAATATTGTCTCTCTGTTAATGGTATAATTTTATCATCTCCATGAGTGTTATTACCAGTGATATCTTTTGCAGTCTATGTCAGTTTTGAATATTTCATTGTTCTTGTAGTGCTCTGGTGTATCTTTTGTTACACATATGAAGCGGCTAGTTATCTTTTTTGTAATGAAGTGACTAGTTATCTTTTTGTAATAGTTTTTCATGTCTGTAGTGGTCTGTTGTATCTTCTGACCTCACTCTTAGCAGCTAATAGTAACTTTTCATCTCTGTAATAGTTGATAGTATCTTGGGAGTTGATAGTATCTTCTTGTTGTTGTGCTGTCGGCTCTAGGAGCCCTAGCGATTGTCATGACACACAGTCTCCTTTGCCGTCTTGCTACTTCCCCAGTAGCCCTTGAGTCGCGCTCCGGCCTGGGAGTCCCACCATAGTATCTTAGGAGTTGATAATCTCTTTAATATCTGTTGTGATTGATAGTATCTTTATTCTTTGGGACTCATAGTACCTTTTCATTTCTACTGTGGCTGATGTAATCTTTTACAGTCCATAGCGTTTTATGGTATCTTTTACTACCAGTGCTAATACAAAATGTTCTACACCGAAGGCTTGTTATAACACGCTTTATTATAAGATGAATTCTGATATAATGAAGTCAGGACTTGGATCCCAAAAATTAGTTATGCAGTAGAAAACGACCTCATTATAATATGGCTTCCAAAGATGGTGTTGTGATGAGTTTCTGGTGTATTTGTTTTCATCTTTATGTTGAATGATAATATATCCATATTTTGGCTTTTGTTGCTATTTGCAGCCAGAGAGAATTGATCCCAAAAACTTTGGTCGTGGTTACGATGTGAGGTCGGATGTGTGGAGTTTAGGAATTACATTAGTAAGTTGATCTCACAGTAATTAATTTACCACTATAGCTGTATAGCAAGTTTATAACAGAAAAGTACACACTGTTAAATTATTCAGTCTAAGTTCTAGAGCTGTACCGATGCATCGGCAGCATTCGTAATCGGGCCAATTATTAGAGGTATCATCATAATTTGCATCGGCAAAAAATAATCGGCGCCGATACAAATTACTTTACAATTAACGTTTTTTGCACAATAATCGTCACAAAAAAAAATTAGCACAAATATTTAGTTTTGTTTCTTATTATTGCTTTATATTTAGCATTGCACTACTTACTAGGCACCGTAGAAACCAAGACCTATTATACACAGGACTGGAAACTCCTTAATAACCCTTACACAACGTCGTGTGCCTAGTTTTTGGGCGATAACAAAATAATTGGACTCGTACGCGGAATCGGCTATTTCAATAATCGGCTATACGTGGTATTGGCATAATTGGCAAAAAGGGCTATCGGTACACCTCTACTAAGCTCTAATTACTTGTAGTTAATTAACCACCTGATCCTTCAAGGCGACTCCCTCTGTCCCCATGCCCATGGCCGCATAATCCCCCCAGCTGACAGTGTGATGCACTAAGCATTTATTCTTACGATGTTATATACTTTTTAACTGTTTATTAGATGTCTGTACACCAAAGTGCAATTAGCAATTGGTTAATAAAGAATAGACTGAATTACTTACTTAATTAGTTATCTACAGACTAGATATGGGGACTTTTAAGTATATCTTGGATTGGGCTAGGAGCGCCTCTGAATAGTTGCCTTGAGGGGACACTATATAAATGTTTAGTTGATTGATTGATTGACAAGTGGTAATTTCTTAGTTTACGTCTTGATTATGTTAGGTTTAGGGAACATTCTGTTGATTCTAAAATTGGTAATAAATATAATTGTTATTATTTATTGTCATTAATGATTTTTAGCAGTGGTGTCATTGAGTATTTTTTACTGTGATACAAATTATGATGGCATTAAATTTTCATGGTGGATTAGTAATTAATTATTTGGTCATTATTCAGAAGGGAAGTAGTAATTATTAAGTGACTATTCTATAAATTATTCATAATTATTCATGTTTTATATATTATTCATGTTTTCTGTGATAAATGCAACCTTCTGATGACAGAGCATCAATTGATGGTGCTGAACATTACACGTTAAGAACTCACTCAAGGTCCCTACACAATAACCGTCTCCGGGAAGGCTTGAAAGTCATCAGTGAATATTTGTGTTAGGATTCTGCTACTAATTGCTATGGCATGATGCTTATTTATGATAAGATTAGTAATTATTTAACGATGGCAAAATGAATATGAATGAAGTGTTGGTTGTTGGCAACAGATTGAAGCTTCAACTGGAAAATTTCCGTATCCTAAGTGGACGAGCGTTTTCGACCAGTTGACACAGGTCGTTCAGGGTGACCCACCGCAGCTATCCAGTGCTGATGGAAACTTTTCACCTGAGTTCATCAACTTTGTTAACACCTGGTCAGTTCAGTATTTGTTTGTGCTTATGAGAAAATAATAAGTAATATTAATTCTAATCATTATCGATTGGTTTCAGTATTAATTTTCTCTATGAACACTAAATGTAATTTGCCAGAGCCTTCACGTAACATGCTTCATTGTAAAGTGAATTTTTATGTAATTCAGCTGGGGATAGAATTCAGCTGGGGATAGATCCTAAATTTAGTTCAGTTTAGAGAATAACCTGAGATTAAATGGGAGAGTTTGTTCCCCCGTCAAAACATATATACACATCGATGTCCATTTTGGCAGCTCCTCGCCCTTAGTGCATCTCTTGTTCCCGTGCCCTTTCTATATCCGAATCGGTCATCTCATATCGCGTCGCCTATATTCTTATAGACGGCAGTCCGGAATGATGTGTCAACACTTGTGGCCTATTTGTCCACATCACAGAAGCGATCATTTATTGGAGAGGAATGAATATCTGTAATTTGTGACTCGTGACTTCGCCAAAGACTAAGAATGTCTTTGATTTCTGCAAAGAGGACTCATCTGCCTACAAAATGCTCCTCGATCCATTCATTGGTGAATGGCAAAGAACTGAATTTGTTTCTTCTGTGTGCTTTGCACTTAACTCCGTTCCAGCTGTCCTCCTGTGTAAATTTGTTGATGAGCTGCACTCCAGTTTTCGTCTATTTGTACCGTTCTTTGTGTGTGTGGTGTATGCCTTGCAACAGATCAAAAGTATGCGATCGTTCTATGTTAAAAGGCTTGACATGGATCTATTCATGTATGCATATTTACCCACAGCATTATAAAACAGGTTTCTGGTGTAGCAAATTGCTTCACTTTATCTGTTGAATAAAAGCAAGATGAAAGAAGAAACTTGTTAAATTTGTGTTTTGAGTCTAAATTCAAAAGGTTGGACCGTTAGATATGCACATGTATGCAACTATTTCCTCCAACTGAGGAACCCTCCATTCCCATGCCCATGACCGCATGGCCACAATGATAGCAGTTGGTAGCATCTGCAGTTGCACTGACAAGGAAGGTGAGGAGAGGATGAGTCATATGCGTAAAGACCTTCTTAGAGGTTTATATTTTGCAGTGAAATATTATGCAGTATGTTTGCCATTAAACGTGCATGTTCACTGTTCATATCAGTTTATTTCTCACTACAAATTTTGTCTGTCTTGCCGGTAGTATTAATGTTATTTTGTGATTTTTCCAGTTTACTGAAGGACTGTGAGTCAAGACCCAAATACAAATCACTTATGGTTAGTTGACGATATTCTTAAGTGTGTGTGTGTGTGTGTGTGTGTGTGTATGTATGTATGTTTGTATGTATGTATGCATGTATGTTTGTATGTACTGATACAAGAATGTATGCATGTATGTATTGTAATTAATGCCCACTTTAATTTTGATTGGATCTGCAGGGTCCCAACTGCTAATGAGTAGAATGCAGAATAGGACTGCCTGGCCCAGGTGAAGCCATGGTTGCCGTGTTCCAGAGTAATGCAGCAACCCATGGCCAGTAGGGTAGAAGTCTGGCGTTTTTGAGTTTGCCCCAATACCCTGCATATCTGTCCTGGCGTCTGGCTAGAAGCCCGGTAGAAGGGAAAGGCTAACCAACATAAATGTTTACATATACTATCTATTAAGGTCAGCTATGTGTGGTTACCACTACACAGAATTAGTTGACTGTATGAAATCAATTCTACAACACAAAGCTAACTGCAAAGATTATGCTACAGTAATGGACTTAAGCCTGGTCTAACAGGGGTCTAACTGTGCTTATCCGAGGCAAACTAGGCTGTTGACCAACAAATGGGCCTTCTGACAGTCCAATAATAATAATAATCTTCTTTATTAATTCAAAAGTTCTGACAAGTATGCAGTAAGATTACATTGAAACATCTTAAGTAAACACACGATTTGGCAGCCATGAAAGGCGCCGCCCAAGGGGGGTACGGCTATTGAACCGCGATCTAATGCTCTCCCGGCCATGAGTGTTGCCATTTCCCGTGCATTCAAATGAGATGTAGAACTATTTCACCTGACACTGACCTTGTCCTTCAAAAGAGCAAACAACGTTAACTCTTGTTACTTGATCATCATCATCAGTTCCTGATGCCAGCCATTTGGCAGCTGTTGATACAAGTAAATGATCTTCAATGTCCTCAATCATTTGTCAAGTTCATTGGTCCTCTCGGTGTTTAATAGTCTGTGATGTGTCCTCATTTATATTGTCTATCCAGCATTAAGGCTGTACCAATTAATCGGCCATACTCATAATCAGGCTGATTATTAGAACAATCAGTATAATCGGTATCGACAAATATAATTGGTACCAATTAAAACATTTACGAGACCACATGCTGATGTCTCACTGCGTCCAGCGAAAATGCTGAAATAAATAAATATAAATTTATTTTTTGCACAATAATCATTAAAAAAAGAAAAATGAGCTAAAATATCTGTTTTGTTTCTTATTATTGATTTACATTTAGCTTTGCACTACTTACTTACTGGGTACTGTAGAAACATTGGTATGTCATTTTTATCATGGCGAGCGCAAGCAGCAAAATGTGTTTGCATTGCAATAGTAGGCTTATGTTTTGGAAGCAAACATTTTGACTAAACAAATAATGAAATAATCTGACTCATAATCGGCATCGGCTATTTTAATAATTGGCTGTATGTGGTATCGGCATAATTGGCAAAGAGTGATATCGGTACAGTTTTATCCAGCATTACAACAATGTCACTTGATACCAGAGGATACCTACCTAGCTACTAGACTGTATCCTCACCCTTGTTTATGTTTGTCTGGGTCTGCTGGTGAGTCTCGACTTGTTTCAGAACCATGGATTGGATGCAAGTGGATTTGGGAATGGTTGTATTATTTTAATTAGAAAACCTATAAAGTACAAGTCAGGATATAGTTAGATATGTGACAAATTCTCTGTTAATGACATCAGCGCAATTAGAAGTCTTTGGATGGAATTACTGAATTCTGTGAACAGATAAATACTGTGAATGCATATAGTGATATGACAAATAGGTGTATTCCACAAACGGTTGTGCAGAAGCGAATTAATTGATGTTATGAATGGGCAAATTTTGCAAATGAATTGATTGATGTTACGAATGGGCAAATGTTGCAAATGAATTGATTGATGTTACAAATGGGCAAATGTTGCAAATGAATTGATTGATGTTACAAATGTTGCAAATGAATGGATTGAATTATGAAGGGAATAATGATTTACTTCAACTTGTGTCAACAGGCGCACGAATTCTTCCGTCGATACGACGAGGCTTCCGTTGATGTTACTGGTTACGTTACAACCATTTTGGATCAGATTCCAGCTGACGACCTTTCCATGGAAACAAACAACTCCTAAGCAACCGTTTCTACCATGGAAACGAACAGCTCGAAAGCAGCGGGTTGCCAGTCTCGCACTATTGCTTAAATAATTTACTGTGTATAGAATGTTTCTTTTTGTTTACGATGCTGATAATGATTCTCATTCGTTTCACGGATTGGGGCCAAGGAACTACTTGAGAGTATTGGGTCGACAGTGATGCTTTCATGTCCATACATAGTGCTATGTTTTGAATAGGTACGAGCTGGAAACTTAGACGAGTTATTAGGCACATAGTGATGAATGCAGAGAGTTGGAATCTGAAATGGTAGGCTAAGGAATTGGGATAAGATGGTAGAGATGACTTTGTGGTTGACAACTCTCAAAAGTTGGCAAGGATTTTTATCATGGAGGTATGTCTACCCAACAGATGTAATGATGTAAGAGTGCAGTGAGCAGAAAAGAATAATTTCTTGGAAGGCTTGTTAGCCTGGATAAACCAGGTAGATGCCAAAACTGTTGGTTGTATCTGAAATTGAATCTGTGGTTAAGTGTTCTTGATGTCCAAGCATATGTACAGCTCTTAAAGGTGACTTTAAAAATGTTGTTAGTGCAGCAACATGTTGCATGAAATTTTCTGTGGACCAAAAATCCATTCTGCTTTTGGACACCGGCAGTAGAGGTCAATTTGGGGTGAAAGTGCAGAAGTTTTGTTGAAACATGAAAAGCTCTAGGAACAATGCTTGCTACCTTTAACAGTAATATAGTGTAGCATGTTCGAGCTGATGATGTAAAACTAAGTGAATGTAATGTAATTTAATATATTAGATACTGTAGCATTTTTTTCTGGTTGTCTACTCACAAATACTTTGAGTAATGTCAGGCAATGCACACATATGGCTGAAATTGTCATTTAAGTTGTGGCCATGTCATAGGTTGGTAATGTTTATGCCTGTTATCTATACGTCTCGAATTAGAATTCCGTTGCATCGGGGAAACTGATAATTGCCTTTGAAGCCGTGTGACCGTTAAGAAAGGTTGTTCAGCTTTGGATTTTCAGTTTTTGCAGAATAGCCTTTCGTCTGAGAACTTTTTGAAATAAGCATCTACCTTCCTATTTAATGATCGATTAACTACCTTTATGGCTTTACCTTACCTACTGAGTGGGCAGCATTCAGGTGTTTTATGGATTTAAGTAGTGGATTATTTATGTAGCACTAGTTTAATTAGCGTATTAAATTCTGCAGTATTAATCTTGCAGGGTTACTGTAGAGCCTAAAATTCAATTACAACTGTTGTGATTTTGCAGTCTTGAGAGGTAAATTTTCGGTACAGTTAAACAGTGTACTACGTTGAACTGCTTGAGTCGCATGTAATTTCAAAGTGTGCTGCTTAGCTCAACTCACTGTTTTGCGGTTGCCTGACGTTCGGCAGTTTTTATCATTCCATTTTCAGGCTTGACTGTACCAAGTTTACCAGTTCGAATGGACTCAAGTGATCAGTTTTCCAATCTCTCCACTGATGAACGATCACTTGACTCTAAATATGCAGAGCTATTGCTCGACCAGTAATATGCAGAACAGATCTGCTTTATTACTATTCTGTATTTATTTAAGCGTCACTATCTGGTGCTCTGAGCCATATTGTGTGTGAAGGACTTGCTGAAGGTCCCGACTACATAGTAGCAGTCTCAATGGAGGTTTGAACTTTACATTATGTGATCACTCAGACCAAATGGTTGCTTTGTCTCAACCAATCGGTTGTCATGTTACAGTAGCTGATTGGTTTCTTAACAACTCTGCGTAGGTGCTTTGTTGGCAAAGTATTGGGTGTGCAGTTTGTGGATACCCTGTGATGATCAGTGTGTACAACAGACATTGAGCAAGTCCTTCCATAAATGCTTGGGGTCTTCACTTAAGGACGTCCGCAAATATGACCTACTTTGGGCCCCATCCCTGCCCTTGTCTGCATTTTACATTGCCCTCTCCCTTCCCTTTTGCCATGTCTGCACTCCAACGCCTAGTGAACTTTGGTAGCCAGTGATGCACACACGAGGCTTGGTACAGCTGCTTCCATCGAATTGCTGAAACGACTAGCATACCAAATTCAGATGGTTTAACAACACCCCTTGTGTGCATTTGGATGACCCCCTCCTTCTCTGTTGTGGACGTCCTTAACAGACGACCCCTTGGGACTGTTGAATGACAACTTGCGGCTGACTAGTGGCACTGCTTTGATGTAAGAAAAACTATGAAATGTACACTGTTGTTTCAAAGTGTTTGAAGAGACTGTCTGCGACATATTCAGACTCAAGAAGTCATAATAATGTGTAGAATTAATTAATTAATTACAGTGTGGACTTGTTTCTGTTTCTGTTTCTACACACGATTCTGGTTATGTGAACTGGTGTCATGTTCCCCAACTTAACATGCCATACTGGTTAACATGCCATACTAGCTAGAGCTGCAGTGTAGTGCTAAATAATAACTTTTAATGAAACTTTAATGTGGCATTATCCCCTTTTACACCTGGCCTGGTTTCATGCTGCTTCACAAGGCTTGTCCACGGCCCTCGAGATCGTGCCCTGCGCTTGGTTTTAGAGTAGCGCTTTAGAAATTTGGAGATTACGATGTCCCCGACGACTTCGTGTTAACAAGTCCACACTGTAATTCCTGACAACACCAGACATTAATGAGGCCAAGCCTGGCAATAATTCAGATGAGCAGACAGATATTCGACACCACTGGTTGTACACCACAATTGATGTGCTTTATATAGTTAGCATCTGAGCCACATTAATGTTTCTTGTAACGAGATGTTAGGTTCCCAGTGTGTATAAGTCAGAGTTTGTTAAGCACCAGTTTCTGGTGAGATTTTGATATGTGCAGTCCTAGAAAGTGAGGGAAGTTTGAAGTCTATGGGTCGAACAGCATGAGGAGATTTGCAATAATTTATTGTGTAATTCTATTAAATTTTCATCTGATTTTTTGTGTGCATTTGTTTGCACATAGATCCAAAGATACTATACAAATGCTTCTAGGCACAAATATCATCAAGAAAATTTAGTCAGTCATAGTAGCAGTTCCAATCCACCACCAGTAGTATGCAATCAATATACCAGTGCTTGTAGGTAAGTCACTACAGGATGCTAGTGGAAATATGTCCTGGTAGAGACGTGATCTCTGGAATAGCCTGAGATGTAGCAGTCCTACTAGATCATTATAATGCAAGAAAAAAATGTGTCCTGCACATTCTGTAAAATACCCGTGGGATATATAATGAGGGGTCGTCCATAAAGGACGTCCGCAAAATATGACCTACTTTGGACCCCTCCCTCCCCCTTGTCCGCATTTGACCTTACCCCCATCCCTCCCCCTTTGCGGAGATCCGCACACCTAAGCCAATTTTTAATATCATTATTTAATATCAATTATTCTTCAGTTCCTGTGCACCTACAGTGACAGTTTGGGTTTCATATCACAGGATGTGCAGTAATAAAAGCCTCTTTAACGTCGCAGTAAAGGTTATACCATGCATGTGGTTTTAGGCAATCACTTCAGTGACCTTTTCATCTTTTGGGAAGGTTGAAACAATATGGTGTTTCAAAAACTATCAAATTTAAAAGTTTAGATGCGCACGTCCGCAGTGACAACCCTCCCTCCCCCCTGTCATTGCGGACGTCCTTTATGGACGACCCCTGAGAGGTTTATGTAGTGCATTTGGAGCCCCTCAAAAATTACAACCTGAAAATCATCCTCAATTTTACTGTCAAATCTTGTATTTGTTTAAGTTGTGATTGCATGGTAACCACTGATTTATGATTTGCTCGGTAGCTTAGTGATTAGTGTGCTGGAGAGGTTTCGGTTCAAATCCCTGCCAGGGCAGAAATTTAGTTAGATTTCTGCTCCACCTGCGCCATCTAGCCAATTCAGCTATAATGAGTACACTGACCATACACTGTCAGAGGGAAGATGAGACGGTGAGGGAGAGGACTGCCCTTATATGACGAGGCTAAGAAAATGAAGTCGCTAACACTTCATACCTATGGCTGCCTCAGGGCTAGCTTAAGGAACTGCTCTTTCTTCACCTTGTATAAAGGTAGTTGAACAACAAATTTGCAATGAAGCACTGGAATTTTTCAGCAAACTATTTAGATAAATATTAAAATAGTGATGCTCATAAATTATCTGAACGTTTTGCCAGCCATGGTCAGCAACAGTAAAACAACAATACTTCTTGCAATATTCAACATCTTGAACAAATTTCCAGTTTGGTGCTTATGCTAATTAGAAACTGATCTGGCCACAGTCTGATCAAAACAAAGTGTTCAGTAACAAAGGGAAGCCGTTGTGACCTCTAGCCTGTTGGTACATCATTTACAGTAACCAGGCATAAGTACCTGAGCACAGACGACAGCAACTGTTCCTTTACCTGAAAGCCAATGCCCTGCTGGCATTGTAGCCACATCAGTATCTGATATTTTCAGACACTACTTTTAATAGCCACCACAGGTGTTAAACAACAACGAATGCCATAAACCTTCACTCACTTTGCAGTGATGCAACATTATTAAATGGAAAAGAAGTATGTGATGCACAATATGGGGCGTTGTTCATTTCTTAGGCCCATCGATTGGCTAAGGATCAACCCAAAGTCTCTGACATGGGGCCAGCACATCACAAGACTTGCAAGTTACCTCCAGGCTGCTGCAAGTACCAACTTCTGTTTCATGGCAGTCAAATGTGCACAGAATGCTTTTAAAGGTCAACCTGCAATCATTTAATTACCAACCATGACCATCGCTGAAGGTAGTCGCGTAGACAGTGTAAATGTATTTACTGCCTGCTGCAAGCACAAATTCAGTTACAGATTTAATAATAGGCAATGTAAACCCTTGTCAAAGAGTCCCGAAATGTTGTAAAGTTGTCAGACAGGTGTTATATAAATCTTAAACTGATACAAAATGTGCAACGATGACAATATGAATCCTGCAGCCAGGACAATTATTTCCTTACAAGTTACACAGCTCAATAACATCGGTTTCGAAAGACCACCGTTTCACCCAGTGGAACTGGTAATTTACATAGCAGTTTCCAAGAGCTGCTAGCTAGCACGGAGGTCTGCAACTGCAATCTACGTTCTTGCAGAGCTCACCACAGCATGTATTAACAATGTGGATTCTCACAGAGCTCCCAAATTCTGTGCAGTAAGCGTAAACACAAGTAACATCACTTGTAAATGCAGGCCGTCGTAAGTGTTGCAAAGCATGCTGAATATTCTTAACACAGAAAATGAACATCCAGTTTATGATCAAGTGATTAGAGCATCATGCCTGCAACTGCTCGTACATATACAAAAATGACAAGCACTCTTCACAAGTTGATACTGGCCCATTATGCTTTCAGATGTCGAGGCCTCTGAACACGCATCTTTGAATTTTGAAAATATTGTGAGCATAAACAAAATGCATGGTCTGACACCTTAGAGAGGTTGAGACCAGGTCCAAAATGGCCTTCCTGACCTCATCAGCTTGTACCTAACATCCTCCCCATGCCTGTTCTGAATGGTTTACCAAAACTGACCGTGTAAATGAGTAGGCACTACAAAATCTGTTCTGTCAATAACATAGTACAAATTACCGCTGCCAATGGTCCGTATATACAATGGCTTGATGATAGATAAAAACCACTAATCAAAGAAATCTGCAAAAACAGAAACTACCAATTTCTGATTTTAGTTGGCATTGAGGATTCAAAACCTGGCCAAGCCCACAATGCTACGACATAAATTTTAATTTATAAATATGTGTTTACTAAAATCTATTACTGTACTGCTAGTGTATATTTACAGGACCAGCAATAAATAATACAGCAGTAATAGAACTGGTAATAGTAGTACCCACAGTAAAGATTTTAAAATGCCAAAGGAAGAAATGCAGACACAAAAGTCTTCAAAGTAAATCCAAAATGAATTTATCAGATTAGTCGAGTTCTGGTTGGAAATAATCTAACACTGTACACTGAATGTGTTAACTTACATAGCTAGTCTCTCTGTACTAGTACTGTACCATAACTGTACACAGCAAACTGCAAACGATGACAGGAACATACTTGAACAGCAGCAGTACACAAAGTACTGTAATACCTGGTAACAGCCAGCACTGAAATGGCTAGAGAACTCACTTCACATATTTCATCCACTAGCAAAGCACATAACTGGCCTCTTTCAAAGTGCAATAGAAATACTAAGTTTCAACTATTTCATAGACAACATGTCTTTTACAATAGTCATCTGCCTGTAGGCTACAGTGTGAAGTTACTACAAGCTCCAGCTGTACGCGCGCATCTGTTTTGATATTTACGTTATGAACGTCTTAACAGTGCTAATACATTATTATTATTAAGGAACATTTATATAGCACCCCTTCAAGGTTGTCTACTCAGGAGCGCTCAAATACATGGCTATCAAACAGCTACTACTAGGTGCAGCTGTTTCTTGAGCTATCTTTAATGATGAAGTGTGAAATTTCTGAGGCAGATTGTCCTGAACGATGGTCCATTGCATACAGAACTACGATGTGCATGGGATTCCCTGTGCGAGAAAGGGTCCCTAGTCATATTAGCATCAGTCGGACATTCATTTCAAGACAGTAGGACAGCAACTAGGACCAGTAGTATACAAGAATAGTATGTAGTTAAATTACCCAAAAACTTCATCGTGCATACTTACAAAATCAAACAAGTCAATATTTATCCTTATCTTACACTTAAAATGCACCAAACTCTAATGATAAGGCTGTCCTTGATGGCGCTTTGCAATCGAACATTGCGGATTTCCTCAAGGTCTCCAGAAACGACCATCTTGAAGAGGCTCAATCCTGGCCACTGCACAGCAAGGTAAGCACTCGATCAAACGGCTATCACCATAAACACCTGGATTTCAATTTCCAATTTGAAACTGTTCTACTACAACTACACTTAATGGGTTTTCTTGACTCGGTACTGCCAACATATTTACAACCGGCGCCGAAATTGCTTTGTCTTAAAAAACAGTTTTTCAAATGCACAACCAGAGGTAACAGTCACCAAAAGCTGCCGTTACATCGCGTGACATACGCATCACATGAATTTCCAGTCGAAGTCAACTGCCACTTTACTTTTCAAACAATTCTACATCTCTTCAGTCGAGCATTGAACTGTGCAGCACATCAGCCATGCATAACTCATCGAGTGTTGCGATCTTCAGACCTAAAAATGCCTCTGTTTAACAAATGCTGCTCCTGTCAATGTGCTGCGTTGAAATTCTGGCACGGTCGGAGAATTCTTATTTAGATTTTAAGCTTCTCCTTTAGTGCTTTAAGCTTGTCGACGAAATAGACTTCAAGTGTTTCGGCACAGCGGTAGAACTGTGAGCTACTCGGATTGTAGTAACGACAGTTGTCAAAGATCTTCGTCACATCCTTAACGAATTCACCGAGCGTTGCGTATCGATGCGACACCAAGTTACTTTCAACGGTCGACAGATCTGAAGAAAGACCAACAAGCGACTTATTTCATGTTAAATAAAGAACAAATACATCATACATCGTTTAACAAGGCCAGCAGACAAAGTGAATACTGCCGCAATTGTTGACCTACTCCCATCGATATGCACTGTGGCATTCAAGTTTTCCTCACACAATTACATAGTGGAGCAAGCCCTAAAAGGGTTAAGTAATATTATTATATTAATAACACCAACACACCATAAAAATTTTTAATCATTATTTGCAATGCACAGAGTTGCACAGCAACATGAATCTAAGGTGCATAAGAATGCATCACTGCTAAAATATTTTTGCAAATATCTATCTCAATATCTGCAAGAAAGGCTATACTGACTTCCTCTGGAGAAACAGTGTCGACATTCAACTGATTCAGTTCAACTCTGCTGACATTAAGTCACAGTTACTTTAATCAGCTAGAAAGCAATATGCAGAAGTGTTATGGGGTCATGTGCATTCCATGCCTCTGCCCCAAGGAATGGAATCAACTGCCACTCTCTTCGTACCTCAAATTCACTTCCTGTAGCCATTTCCAACTGCAACCTAGTATGATTATGTGAAATGCCTGCTTTCAAGAGATTCTTCGTCATCAGCATCGTTATCCAACATTCACTAAACCTTTTCGCTCCATTTTGCCCCCCATCCAGAGTCAGGCTTGGGATGTCTGTCGAATACGAGTGTTCCACTCGTAGCTAGGTTTTCCTCTTTCTCCCATCATCACTTTTTATCTTACCTGTTGTTTATACCATATATTTACCCAAAGAGACCAAGTTTCCACCTGGAAAATGACTGGATACAAACTTAGATACCATCCAATTCACACAGTTTTTAAACACACATATACAATCGCACGCTTACCCATCGGTTCTTTAATGATCGCGTAGTAATCAGGGACTTCTTTTGGATTGACTGGTTCCCGGAAAGGCCAAGACATTCTGTGCGTCTGGAACCAGATAAACAAATCAATCAATCAATCCATCTGACAATCTTTCAATAAATAAACCAATCACTTACCGATAATCAATAATACAGATAAAGACATTTTGAAAGTTCTGCTCCACTAGCACCTCTTAGCAAATTCGGTGATAAAATGAGTACATTTGCCACAAACTCTTGCAGATCAAATGGCTAGGAAGAGGACTGAATGCCTACACTCATAGTCCAAGGCCAAGAAAAATAAGTTGCTAACACATCATATTCGTTGCCTCTCAGGTTAGGCACTGTTCTGTTTTCACTTCTACTACACTAATCCAAATGAAGCAACGACTTATCAATTGTTTCAATTTGCTCTGTGACTGAAAGAGATCACTCTCCACTTGCATTACTTAAAATTGCACATAGTCATATTTATTTCAATAGCCTACCTTGACATTATTGATGAGTTTCCGCAGCTCCACTTGGTGATGGTCCTGAAGGCGTGTCTGGTTCATCGCATTGTCACCAGAGGCCGCACGGCACAAAGGACAAACGTATGAGTCTATGTGGTCGGCCTCGGACTTTGTCACTCCAACACAACTGCCATGGAACCATCCTTCACAACGATCACAGCCAATGTAGAACCTACATCACACAAACATAACTGTATACTCAACAAAAATAATATAATAATAATAATAAATAAATAATAATAACCATATAATAATATACACTACATTAATTATAAGGTAGGATTAATTACAATAGTACTGCTGTGGCTGGCCCATCCTCTTGGAACATTTGCCTAGGAACCTGTGACATAAGCTTTTCCGCAAATGCTTGAAGACCATTCTGTTCAATTGTGGTTTCATTGTGTTAGGTCGGGAGTGCCTCTGAAATGCCTCTCTTGAAGTGGTGCTATATAAATTTGCAATTACAATAACAACAACAACACTGTTCACCACTGCAGCATTTGAATCAACAATCCATCAACTGCATTTGAGCCAACACCTGTTTCAGAAACTGTCTACAGGGTCATCTTCTTCATTGATCAATGACATCCAAATGCTATTATAATAACATTGATAACAAGATTAATTATTTTACAGTCCAGTGATTCAATATTGCAGTCTTCCAAACCAGGCCAGATCTTAACTAGATACAGCCATTTTTTTGTTCTCTAAAGCTCATCCAAGTCCTATGGGATCATTGCTACCTGGGTTACAATAATAACAATGATGACGATGAAAATAATAATCATAATAAGCCAGGACTAAATAATGGTTTATAAGTAGTTAACTGAAAACAACCAATTTAATTAGTCTGTTTATAAGTTTGTTGGCTTATGAAGAAATAACTTTGTATGATAATAAAAAAATAATAATAATATCAATAATACTAATAAAAATACAACCTTTGCACCAAAGTAATATTTTAATATAATCTAATATATTCTAAAATATAATATTCTAATACAATACCTTCTACCAGAAGTAAAAATGTTTTAACAATAATCAAATTTTATTATTATTTCATTGAATACTGACTTGGATTCATCATAAGGCGTCTTGCATAGACAGTAAAGCTGGTCATCTGTAGCTTCCGTTTTAACATTTGCTGCTCTGGAAGATGCGGTCGACCGGTTTTTCCGTCGCTTCGCTTTTGGTTCCTTCACCTCCAATTCGCAGGCGACGGGTGGAGTGGAGACGATGGAATCTGGTGCAAGAACAGACATTGCAGGCATCGGTGGAGTTGGATCGGCTTTCGGGGTTGGCTCAGTTCTCGGACGCTTACTGTGAACAACTTTGCGAGGCTGGCGTGCATCCACTGCCTTAGCTACCTCTGCCTGCAATACAAAACATCATCACCACTAATAATAATTATTAAAGTATAATAATGATTTATGCAAAACAACTAAAATATGATACGAAAACTTACAGTGCCACTTCAGCAGAAACTTCTGAGAGGAAATTCCAACCAGACAACTCAAGTAATTTGGCTGCCAGCACACCTGTGAAACTTAATTTGTAACTGCATAATTATATGGCACTTCTTCAACAAAACTCTTTTTATAGCTGCTCCCATTACCTGATAATACAAGACCATGCTCAGAGAGAATAGCCTTAAAATGCTTGTGGAACAGAGGCATAGAAAGGAATGAGGCTCGTGTTGCAAAATGCCTGGTAACAACATTACGCGATCACACCCTTAACACATGTTACTTTTGTCTAGTGCTTTTTAGAAGCTCTTGAAAGGCACTAAACTAATATTCATATACTTACATAAAATACAATTTTATTTGATATTGCCCTTCTTCCACAGTTCAGAAGTGCACACGACAGAACATCACCAGCGCAGAGCAGTGGCGAGTGAAAGACTTGCTCAAGGTCATTACACAGTAACTGCCTCAGGCGAGGCTCAAACCTGTACTCTCTGTGTTACAGGCTGAGCGTTCTCACCAATCGGCCACCACGCCAAATATACACACACAGCTACGTGCAAACGCACATGTATACATACATATGTACATCAATCAATTTATATAGTTCCCCTTCAAGGAAACTATTCAGAGGCGTTCTCAGTCTAACCCTGGCAAAAGAGAACAGTCTTTAGAGCTGAGAAGAAAGCAGTGGATGAGTCTCGAGGAAGAGACCGCATAGTAGATACAGACCTGTAACTTGGCTGTGATGGTTTTCTCAAGATTGTTTCGTTTCTTAAGTATCTCCCTCTTCAGAGACTCCTTTCGCTTGGTCACTTGCGCATCGAGCTTCTGGTGCTGGAGGCGCTTGGACTTCTCGTCCGAAGTCTCCTGCTTCCTCTGTCGTTTCAGTTCATGACGCTCTTGTTTGTCAACACTATCAAGAAGGTTTTTAATGACATGGTTGCAGGCGGCAAGCCTACAACACAATGTACAACGAATATCATATTAATGAACACAAGATACAGAAGAAAATCATCAAAGCCTGCCAATGTATTTGTGCCAGCAACTAAGACTAAAACGGGCAATCAATCAATCAATCAATCAATCAATATACGTTTATTCATTCAAAAGTTGACAGGAATGCAACTTTGTACTTGTAATAGAGTCTTGAGTTAGTTAGTAGGAGGTGGATAAGGGTAAGTTAATTTACCGGTATATGTTTTTGTAAAGGAATCTGGAAATACAATTTTTATCATTTTTGGCGGGCAGAGAGAATCGGGCCAATCTTGTCATTACCCCACATGCCTAGAACAGTCTGCCTGTACCTATTCATGAAGTCAAAAGCCTTCATGTTTTGAAAACCCTATAAAAGTGTACTTACTATGTAAGCCATAGCAATTTTGGGCTGACAATTGACAGTGTAAAGCCTCCTAGAAGTAGCTTCCTACTGATAATGCTCTCTAAATTATTGTAATTACAAATAGAGTACAATAATTGACAGTGAGATAATCTAATTCAAGAAGTAAGGTAACATCAGCAAGTGGAAAGTTTTCTGCTTGCAAGTAGAAAGAATAGTTCTGGAAACATAGTGACTGGATAAGAAGGAGAAAACTATGTACGATAATTTGTCACAACACTGAAAACTGTGCAACCCCAGGTGTACTGTTAGCCTCATATTTCAGGAACTACTAAGAGCTGAAACTTTGCAGACTTGATATAGGTTTATCTACACCTTTGCCGCAAAGGTTCACCAGTCACTCTGTTACAGAGTAAAGCAGGGAGGCGAACTGACCGACGACTCTGATGAGCGTAGACTCGGATCCGACCTGGGCGGGTGAACCAAAGTCCTCCGTGCCCACCTTCTCGTGGTGCGGACCGTTGGTACCCTTCCTAGGAAGGGGAACGAACGGGCACGGCAGGCAAAACCAGGGGAAGGCAATGCCAAACCACCCCTGTTAATCATGCCAAGAAAATCGTCATGCGACACACCAAACCACGCCGATGGTCGCGGATGGAGGGACTCCCAGGCCGGAGCGCTGAGGTGGGACTCCCAGGCCAAAGCGCGACTCAAGGGCTACTGGGAGAAGTAGCAAAACGGCAACGGAGACTGTGTAGCATGACAATCGCTAGGGCTCCTAGAGCCGACAGCACAAAGACAAAGACACCTTTGCCAAATTTATCAATATATGAGAAGGTGCAGTGGGGATCACTGGCCATGTTCACACACAATGACCCAACAATATTCCTGCACAGCTATATTATTACAAATTATGGTTCTGCAAGATAAATAGGCATGTTCAGAAAGGTATGATCTGATAACTCAAGCCAAGATAAAGTACCTGAAGTAATCGAATCTAATCTAAAACCTCCACAGCACCATCATAATAAAGCATTAGACATCGGTTGAAGGACACTTTAAGGAACCACACTTGACACATGGTGACAACAATAAACTGTTAGCATACGGTTAGGTATTACAAGGTAAGGCACTGAAACTTATGTCCAGGCAATGCAAGATAACTCAAGTCAAAGTATTGTATTGAGGCATTTATAAAGCGCTTCTAGCGGGAGAGCCATTCAGAAGCACTCCCAGTGTGAGAAACCCCGAGAGAAAAAGCAAGTTTTAAGAAAGGTAAAAGAGGCAGAGACGTTACCTGAGAGAATAGAAAAAAGAACAAAGTAAGGTCTAGTATACACACATACAACACTACATACACATACAGGGTATATAGTATGTACTTGACCTACTACTACTTAGTAATCAAATCGCAAAGGTCTGTAAGCACTTCCTACCTAGCCTGTTCTTCCTTCTGTTCTTGAGTTAACCCTTTCTTGACTGGGGTCGTTGCAAGAGCAGCGGTACTTGCACCTGGCACTGGCACCTGAATTGACTGCTGCTGTTTTACCTGCAGAAGATGGGAGTGCTGCTGTTGGGGGGTGGCAGCAGCGTTTGCATCGCTTGACGACGCGGATGATGGTGGCGTTAGTTGCTGCTGCTGTTGCATCACTTTCTGCATCGCCAGAAGTTTTGCCTGAATATCAGGATCCTGGGTCTGCATCAGTGCCTGACTGACCACTGAAAACAAAAAAAACAATAATTTTGAATTTTCATAGTGCCATTATATTATAATAATAATTGTGTTTATTGACAAGCTCACTGACAAACTCCAGTAAAAAACATTGAAACATATGAGTCAGTACAAGTATCAAGATCTTATAGAGCACACGTCTTGGCAGCCTGTTGGGTGCCCGCTCACTTTATAGCTGCCCCCAGGAGTGGAAGGCTGAGGCGAGCTGTAGGGAGCTTACGGGCAGCAAACTGCGTCTTGCAAGATCTTATGTTCTTCGAGTAAGAGTGTTGCCATTCATCTAGCCCCCTCCACAATTGAACATTTTATTATGGAAATGTTATCATTGATCCTTAGATTGAATTCAAAGCCTGAAACAGTGGTGAATATGTTTGCCAAAACTGGTTCAGTTGACATGGAACGACCCATTTGCTCAACTTACATCCAAATGCATTTGTAGTTTATAATCGTAACTGTAAAAAAATATCTCAGAGGCATTCTGTACCTGGCTCTCAGTCATGCTGAAAAATTAGCAATAGCAGCCATCTGTTTCATACTGCACATGTATGATATGTGCATTTGTAATAGTTAGGTACTGCATGAAACAGTAATTACTTAGTTACTTAAATTTGCTAGATTATATCTGAGCATTTACAGTTTTCGCACTTGCTGTAAATCTGGCACTCTGTCATCACCTCTGGACTTCCTCTCTTGTTTTCTCGATGTAGAAGCTATGGTCGAAAAGCGATTTATGCCTCGCATGTTAGACACTGATGCTGATAGAAGTTAATGGATCAAAATGGTAGTACAATGCTTGCAATCATAATTAAGCATTTACCGGTAAATAAGAGATGCCTCAAAGAGCATTCCCAAACACTTAACGTAACATTTGTGACAAGTAGCTCTTGTCATAAGAAACAAGACAAGTAGCTCCTGTCACAGGAAACATGAAAACCTGTTCCAGAGTTACTTCTCAGAAGCACTTCCAACCACTTTACAGAACAAATACCAAAAATGATGACAAGCTCTGGTCATACGTTAAGCGAATACCTATTCGGGGAGTGAAGGAAACTAAACCTTTTAGGAGTACTACCTTTAACAGCCATTACCAAGTACCTTGCTACATCAAGGTCATGCTTTGACAATCTAGAGGTCACATACTAAAGCCAATTAAATTTTTTATCCAAGTCCTAAGCATATTACTAACAAATTCTGCCCCATAGCAAAAGGTGGTTATGCTGAAGCTCCAACGAATTACATAGAGGTTTAACCAGTTCAAAGTGCAAACTCATTCGAGATTTGTTCTATCATATGTGATGCAATTTTCCAAAACCAGGCGGAAGTCGGCAAAACCTATTACGAGTAATCTCTCAAAATAGCGCTTCATCTTGATTTTTAGCGAAAAGCGTTTTATATCATAATTGCATTGTTTAATATTTGAAGAATATAATTCTGCAGTCTTTATGATTATTTATTGGTTGTTTTCATACAAATTCGAATAACATTGCAAAGTTGTAAAAGAATATGATTTCATTTTCGGGTCAATTTCATTGTTTTGCGCGTAGCGGTTATAAATAGCGACTGAGAAATACCCATGATGTCATACATCTTCTGAAAGCCTGGAATTCCCTTTAACCGATTGGCCGACTTTCCTGGCTGAATAATTAATTCCTGTGCCATAAATAGCAAAGAAACTCCGGTCCCCCAAATCTTCTTTCCCGTTGGTTGGTATGACGTGATCATTTAAATGCCGAATGCTAGAGTCCTGATTGGACAACACAAGGTCGCGCGCTGCATCTTGGGCTATTTTTATCTGCGTGAGTGCAATGCTAGAGTCCTGATTGGGCAAAACAAGGTCGCGCGCTGCATCTCGGGCTATTTTGTATCTGCGTGGAGTGGAATGAAAGCTTAGTCAGTTACCAAAAGTTTCTTAATTATTAAATAAAAACAAAAAATAATAACATAATTTAATATTGTAATATTGGCAGACATGTGTGTTTATAACCTGTGAAAATTTCAGCTTTTAAGCTCAAGCAATACCTATCGTAATCAAGGACTTTATAATAGATTACATGCGTTTCTGTTTTTGGCATTTTTCTCTAAATAATTTCTCATATAGGGCATGGTTTCCAAACCGCATATCTTCGTAACGGTTAGACCCATGAGAAAAACCCTTAGCATCTTGGAAAGATCTTGAAAAGATCTACAAATATATATTAAAACCTAGTTTTTGTAAATTTTTACGAACCGCCTGGTTTTGGGATCCCGCATCACATATGCTTGTACTCACAACCTGAAAATGAACCCAATCCCCTCAGAATCGCTCACAAAACCACTCTACCAAGTACTACAAACACTAAGAAATGTTTATGAATGCTACTCAGAAGCATTTCAAAAACTAAACAAAATACCTCCCAGGTACTAATACTGCTACTGGTACTCACCCTGCTGCAGGACTTGTGGAGTCAAGGTGTACTTAGTCGGAGACATACCAGACGGGCTAGTCGAGAGGCTGAGACAGGTGGTAAGGCTAGCTGGTGAGTCAGTGACAACTGGAGCGGTGCCACTGCCACCTACAGAACCTGCATCAACCACATTGGAAGGCACCAACGGCTTTTGCTGGGGTGTTGCGGGCACACCCGAATGGATGATGAAATGCTGCCCAGATGCGGTGCGCAAAACCGTCGACTGGCCAGAAATCATCTGCCCTGATGGAAGCATCACCCGGGTCGTCTGCTGCGGTTGACTGGCCAGCGGTTGCTGCTGCTGCGAAAGCGGGAGCTTGACCACCTTCGGAGACGTGACAAGCATGTGCTGCCTTTGTCCTGCGAGTGCCAGACTACCGCTTGCTGCCATGACGACCTTCGGAAGCACCTGAGTGGGCTTGGCACCAGCAGTGGACTGTGACAGAAGCGATCCACCTGTCAAGACATAGCGCTGAGTAGTGGCATTCGTTGATGAAGCTGCCGACGGTTCCACTTGGCCGGTCATAATGTTTGTACCCGTCAGCATGAGGTTCGTGGATGAGGGCGCCTCGCCAGTGGAGGCCTCAGAACCAGACTGGGGTGCTTGGGAAAGAGGCAGGGAAGATGAAGTCTTTGCTTGCACAACCACCTGCTGCTGTGTAACTGGTCGGGCTGCACCTGGAATAAGATGAAGTCGGCCATCTGGAAGTCGTAGGATCTGTTGCCCTACAGACAAAAGGGCAAGAAATAACCATTCGGCTTCAAACCCAGACCCAAATGACACAATTAAATAACACACAGTCATACAAGTTTTCAATTTAGTGTTCAACTAGCGTCTCCTACCAACCTTGAGTACAAAATGAGTACATCGACCATACAGTGACAGTGGGAAGATTAGGCAAAAGTGAGAGAACTGGCTACTAGCCTTCACATGCCAAGGCTGAGAAAATAAAGTCACCATTACTTAACATTCATGGTTGTCATATGCAGTTAGCTTAAGGGCCTGATCCTGTTTATACCAAGTCATGTAAAACTGAAATTTTATAGACCCACCCATTTTTTTAAATGTCTTGTTTCTTTCACCTCCCTGCCTTGATTGCATGTATCTGACTATTTATAAACTACAGCACCCTGCAAGAACCTCAAAAGAGCATTAAACATGGCCAACAGAACTAAATAGGTGTGAGTGCATCAGCTCAGCAGGTACAATATTGCTATATCACTTTGCTACTTACTGATTGGGCAATGACTGTACAGGCTGTTTTATGAAGCCTTCAATCAGAAGATTGTACGAAGTACTACACAAAGATCCAGAAATATCCATACACTACAACCTACTTATAGCACTCTATTTTGGAACCACATTATAAACCACTTCACAGTGAGGCTTGTTGCGATCAAGACATTTTCCAAAGCTTAACTAAATTTGGGATGCATATCAGAATTTTTGTGCTGTCATGAAGCATGTTATACGAGGCTCAGGTCACATGGACCAAAAGCACTGAAACATTTCTCAAACGCCTGCATATCAACCAACCTGGGAGAAGACCTTGTACTTGGAGCTGCCCGTTGGGACCCTGTATGATACGAAGACTCTGAACATTCTGCGTAGGAGTGGTAACAGCAGCCGGGGCCAAGAGACTAGAAGTGTCTGAAATACATATTATTAAATAATTACACAACTTATTTCATCTTAATACAGAAAGTAATTACTAAACGATATAGCAATGCAAGCAATTATTTAAACATCTTTCACTCAATCAAGCAGAACACATACATACATACATACATACACATACAAGAAGAAATCAGTCAGCATGTTCATGCATTCTTGCCCGAAACCAAACCCAGCTCAACTCCTATGTAATCAATTTACGTCCTTACGTAAGTTGTCAGCCTGTAAATATGCCAGTTCCCTTGGCTATCAGCTGTGTAAAATTCAAAGTAGCAATGAAGCTAAGAAACCTACTCATAAGTAAACTTCGGTTTGGCTGTTGGATTTGAATCGTATGAATACCAGAACCAACGGTCGAAGGAATCAGCGTTGTGGTTGAGAATGGCAACGTCTTTACACCACCTGGTGTCTGAAATATAAACAAAATCCATATCAAGTCAACTGTTATGTTAGATCAGTCTTTTTATGTAGCACGTTTAACTCCTGTAATTTTCCTGGATAAAAAATTCTCGAGCTTGAAAATGACCACATACCGGATTCTGTATGATTCTAACAACAGATGGCTTGGCAGTCGTGTCTGGTGTTTTCAGTTGACCATCGGCTGTTCGTTTGAGCCCCGTCGTCTGTCGGAGTTTGAGCTGCTCCTCAATCTGCGACTTGGCGTCGGTCGTCGACTTCTGCGCTTCTGCCTGTTTCTGCTGCTGTGCTTTCTTCTCGAGAGCCATGAGGTTCTGCTTCTCAATTCTGTAAGTAAAATTATCATATCACATAAATGAATAATATGAGATGTGCCTGAACCACAGGCATGGTCAGTTGTTATGCCATTCTTAAGTCCGTCCTAAACTGCACCACTGGAATCATCGCTAACCTGCCAAAATTACTTGTATTTTTCAAACTGCATGCAAGAAACACTGCAATGGTTTCTATTCTACAACAGAATTAAGTTCACGATCTTCTCCATGAGAAAAGCTTCAATAGTTTGTATATTTCTGGCTCCAGATTACATCACAGAGCTCTACGTTCCTGTTCCCAGCCAGCCTGGTCGACAATGTCCACAGTAATGAGCTACATGCAAGAAACACTGTGCAGGCACACTGGTTTCTATTCCACAACAGGATTAAGTTCAAGATGCTCTTCATGGGAAGAGTTTCAATAGTCTGTATATTTCTGGCTCTACATTACATCACAGAGCTCTGCATTCCTGTGCCCAGGCAGCCTGGTCATCAGTGGTCGGCAATGTCAACAGCAATGATGTCAAATACGTTCAGCAGCTCAGTGGTTCTGCACTCCCATACAACAACACAGGCACACCACGTTTACTCGTTTTTGGAAAAATCTTCATTAAAACTACTAACCATTCTTCCGCAAACAGCTTAGGAAACATTTTAAAGCCATATCAAGTCACACCTATTGAGATCTGTTAAACAGCCACATCTAGCACCGAAAAAGGTTCTATATAAATAGCCAGAAATACATAAATACAAACAGATGCATACCTGTCACCGAATAGTTTGATCTCCCACAAATCCAGCTGTTCCTCTGGAAGCCAGGCTTCCGTTACGCTTGGTTCCTTGTGCTTTGGCGACTCTGGTCGACGTCTCTCTCGAAGGCCACTCCTCTGTGGCGTGTACTTCTCTGGAATAACCAGTACATTCGAGTTCTACTATTATTATTCAATCAAACATAACATATGTATAAAGTTAGAAGTGAATGAATCGAATCACCGTACAATACCACCCTGTACCAGTTACCACACAATTGTGGTGCATTATAAATTGTAAAATATTTAGCTACCTAACACAGTATCTACCACCATTATAGTTGATTGCTGCTGTTATTGTTAGTTTTGTTATAATGTTGGAATTCTTCTAAGCTGATATCACATTTCCCTTGTGCTAGGATTGCCTTCTGAATATTCAGTATCTGCTTTGGCTACCAGCACACATTCGTGCATGCATTCATGTAGGTATATACAATATTCTGTATGTATATGAACACTATATAGTGCATTTTGGAAACCACAGTCATTGAAACATCGCTATCCAACATATCTAAAATGATGTCTTAATTATAACAGCAGCTACACATGATGTATTTACCTCTTGGCTGACTAGGAACACTGATCGGAATGACTATTTTTCTGACAAGAAACTCTGAACGCAGACCATACGGCCCAACATCACGCCTTTTCAGGATCTTTGTCGTCGTGATGTCTGTTTCCGTTGTGACCGTGTTTGTCCCGCTCGTAGGTGGCTTTGCAGCAAGGTCGTCCCATCGCAGGCATGCCCACAGAATGCGCAACTGGACGGCAACTGCCGGGAGATTTTGCATCGTCTGTGTCCTGTACTCCCAGGCCGTCTTGAAGTACGGTCGGGGACAGGGATAAGGCCAGTTCACGTTATTCATCTTGCAGGTGTAATTGAATCCCGTCGTTTCGCGCTTGCCCTCGTGTCGTGCCAGCGAGTGCAGAAAGTGCCTGCGCAGCACAAACAGGCTGCTCTTCTTGCTTGGTGTGAGAAATCGGTGAACGCTGGGGATGGCGCCTTTCTTCAGCAGCCCGGCTGCCTTCGTGCCTGGTGCCGATTTGGCCGGCCGGCCCGGACCGCGCTTTGTTAGATGAACGGGCAGTTCGGTTTTGCCCATGCGAGCGAGCCTGACTTCAAGCTGAGTTATAAGGTCTGGAGTCAGCTGCAACTTTCCATTCTGGAGGAACGATGAAAGTGACACCAGTGCTATATCTCCATCTGTGGCAAGCACGCTGGGCTTTCCGGTCGACTCTGATGTTAACGGATGCCCTTCCGCCTTTTTCGGTTGGTCTTTAGTGTCATGCTTCAGTGATTTTGCAAGGATTTGCTTTTCTGTTTCATTCAAGATACGATTTTTTAGTTTTGTTGAATCTGAGCTGTCCTCGCAGTTGTTCAACTGACCACTCAATGCATCTTCTTTGTCTTCGTTCTCAAGTGAAACTTCGTTGTTGTTGCTGCCATCTTCTTCCGAACCTGCCTCGTCAAGGTCACCATTTGTAAGGTCAAGGTTCGGCAGGGTGTCCATGAGGTTCTGTCTTGTGCTTGACCGAACACCGAGCTCACAGCAAAGGACAGAGTAGCAAGACTTTGAATCATGCCCTCCACCTCTGCAAGTGGCAGAGTAGCACTGGTATTTTCCGACACCAGTTGTGCCACTCCCAGAGGAAGCTGCAGTCTTAGCCGGAGGCAGTGCCACTTCGGCAGTAATGTCAACGTTGTTGCAGATTGCTTCTTCCGTCTGCTTTGCCTTTTTTCTTTCCTCCGAGCGATAATGCTGAATGAGTTGCTCAAACAGTGATTTCTGTTTCTGCTCAAGTTCTGCCTGCTTTAGCCGTCGATCAAGCAAGTGCTCGAGCCGGGAATACGGCTTCGTTATTCGAGCATAGTGGGTTCGATTGATGAGCGCCTTGCTGATATCGAAGTTTTCGATCACTTGTTTTATTTCAGGGACAACATCCTCTTCAACGTCTGGCTCTTTAGTTTCCTCGCTATCCTCCTCCATAACCATAAGCCCGCTCTTCTCGTTGAGAAATCCTTCTTTCCGACCATTTTCCTTCTTGCCCTCTACGTCTTCTCCTTTTCCATCCTCCTGGTCCAGTGCTTTCCCCTCCTCTGCAGCTTTGCGCTTCTCCAGGGCCTTCTGTTTCCGAGCCTGCAGCTTTGCAGCTAGTGCTCGAAGTCCGTAAGACGCTGCAGGGACAAATCGAGTGGTTCTTGTGGAGCTCGTCCAGATCCATCCACCCTGGCCCACCACACGATACTCCTCGCCCTTCTGTTTCCAAACCTAGACATCATAAGAACATCAGTTAACACTTTTAAAAAGACGAGCTGCATTGGTTTCCCAGTTGCTTTTAGTACACCCTCATCGATAAAGTGATAAGTTAAAGTAAGAAATGTAAATTAAGATAAGCACCATGGCAAGGTAATGCACATATAAACACGATAATTGCAGAGTTAGATGGGGCAGCACCACAGTTAGGGTGGGTACCTGGGCCCCCAGATGCCCGCTGTCAGGCCTAAACAAAACGATAAAAATATATCTTACAGATAACACAGGTCAATTATGAAGTTACACTTTCTTGATGCTCTCGGATTTCAACCTCACGCAAAAATCAAAATCAATCCTTGCAAATACAATTTTCACTAAAAGCACAAGACAGCAAAATATACTGCAAAACACATTTAAAATTTTCTGCTACAAGAACAACTCTGATTATGATGTCAATTTAATCTTGTCACATATGGCGTTTCCTGGCCGTTGCAGGAAAAGGGATAACCGCGTCAACTGGAATTTATGAAACAACCCAACTCAGCAGTTAACATACCGTATGCCGAATTCCAAGGGTGTATTTGACCCATGTATTTTTCCCCGGTTCTTCCTCTTCATCTTTTCGCCTGCGCAACTCTCTGTCACGCTTTTTCACTTCATCGCGATCAAGAACGGGCGTTCTGCGTAGCCTAGTGTGCCCTGGAATAATAAAAAAAGAATTTAATTTCAAACTATCAATTTTCACAGATGATTCTGTCCACACAGATAATGCAGCAATTCTCACAGATACGTATACGCAGTGGTCAACTGCAACAACACATACATTATTATTATTAATATTGTAGCTGTTATTACTATTATTATGATTCTCATAAAAACACATTTAAATTTCACGAACCTTACAGCCTGGACTGTCAGAGCCCTGCTCCGTCTCGTTGATAAGTAGAATCCCAAATCAACTGACTAACAGCTGGTGCCAGACAGCAATTATATTGTTATTATTAAAAAAATTTTTAAATCCGATCCTAATCAATCGAATAGAAGTTATGGTGGTTACGGTTATAGTTCGCTATTCCAGACAGATGGCTTGGCAACTGTCAAAACCTGTGAACTGCATCATGTAGTTCTCATTGCTAGAATTTGGAAGTAGCCAGGAGCCACTGAGTGCAAAAGATTCCAGACAAATAAATGCATGTACGTATAAAAGTAATTAATTAATTTCACTCGAGTTCATGCGTCGCAATTAATGGAAAACTTAGAGAACTGTGAAAGTGAATACTAACCAAGTGCCTCGTGCCACACCTGGTTGAACAGGACCGGTTTCATGCCTGACTCGAGCATACCGAGCACATTAGCAAAGTCTTCTGGCCGGATGGCAGCGTTCACCAACTTGGTCCAGCGAGCACGATGCTGCGGCCAGTTTGGATGGAGCAAAGGAGCTGGGAAGTTAGTCTCCAGCTGCAAGATGTTCTGGCGCAGAGTGCCGAGCAGGATCGAACTCGAGCCGAATGTTGAGCCATTCCACGTGAACTCGCTCACCGGCGTCAGGCTGAACTTGTGCGACAGATGGCGCTTCTTTTCGCGCTCTTCGTTGTGCTGGTTCTTGCTCAATGCGAGCGGATTGGTGCTGTACTGGTTCTGATACAATTTGAAGCTTCCCTCGGCACCTCAAAGAAATCGTATGTGGGTTGACAATCTCAGTTTTATGAAATAATCATTCACTGTTTGCATTCTGCTGCTGGTTTGTTTGTGCCAGTCCCAAGCATGGATACAATGGAAGGATTTGGCAGCGTCAGTGCAGATGAAAATGCGGGTAATTATGTTCCCAAGAGCACTTTTCATAGAGGGGGATGTGGTGGTGTAGTGCAGGGCCGTAGCCAGGATTTTGTTTCGGGGGTGTTTTCTGTTTCGGGGGGTGTTTTCTCGTCCTTGAGCAAGCCGAAATGCAACCAAGTCAACCAAACAAGGGGTTTGTCGTTAGTAAATGCATTATTTTATTTTTACATTATTTAATTTCGGGGGGTGTTTAAACACCAAAAACACCCCCTAGCTACGGCCTTGGTGTAGTGGTATGCTCTGTGCCTTGTAACCCGAGGGTCGCAGGTTCAAATCTACCTCAAGCCATTGCATAGCGACCCAGCGCCGTTGATGTTCAGTCGTATGGTTGTGTGCACTTCTGAACTTTAGAAGGAGGGCAATATCAAAATACAGTTGTATTGTATTGTATAAGAGAAGACAAGAATACTGACTAGATTACACCACAAAGACAATTTAAACAACTCGACAGCCTTGCCACCATTCCTTATTAACAATTTCACAAACCTCTGTCTACACATCTATGCTCGATGCTAAATCGATAAAACACACCTAGCTTGAAGTAGATGCTCTGGGAGAGCAGGAAGGCAGAAGCTGACATGGCCGTCCGGCTCCGCGTGAGCCTCACCCCGTCCCCATCCCTCGACATGATTCCTTCATCCTTACTGGTTGTCTTCGCTGTTGTTAGAGCTATGGTTATCGAATCAGCAAACTGCTTTGGGGTCAGCGAACCTGTCTTCGACCGGGTCACAATGCGTCGACCTTCACTCGTCACTGCATCAAATGTAAAAAGAGACTTGTAGCAACAGGATACATTTTAAATCTCAAAATGAAAATAAAAAGGTTACAGTTCCATATCTTTTTAACCATCATACAATTTATATTTACTACGAATCTCACGCAGCACTCAGATGACAGACAACAAAAAATATTTTAAATAATAACAATACAATTGCGAGTATATCAAAGCATGAAGCAGTCTGTGTAAAAAGAGTGCTTGCCTTGAGATCCATGGATGAATCACCTTTAATAAACAAAAATTAATAAATAAATAAATAAAAGGTTGGCCTCCAGGGTTGCACATATGACACTAAGAGGTGCAGCAAAGCTAATCCAAATCAAGTTGTGTTAAAACATGGATAGGTATAATGGGTATGATCTGTATAATACCAAAGCCCCTGGCACTTATTCAGACCTCGATCCTTTACTGTTTGGTAAATGAATGCACATTCAGAACACATGCCATGTCAACGATCTGCTGTGTCAATGATTGTGCCACAGCCAAATCAACCTCAGGCCAATGCTTCTCAGCTTTTTTACAGAGGCATGTACAGATGCTTTCCTTTTACTTCTTTTACCTGAGGTGCTCGAAGTTGACTCCTGAGAAGACGACTCGGTAACAACAGTCGTGTCCGCTCCATTTGTATTTGGCCGTGGTAGCGGAACCAACAGCTTCCCGCCATCTTTGGTGATCACTACCATTGTTTTTGGGGCCATCCTTGACCCCAGAGTCTCAATCTTAGACTTTATCTCGTCAGGCTTGACCTCGACATCTTTTGTCTCGACCTTTACAGCTTCAGACTCCGTCTTCAACTTCTCTGCATCGAGTGTATTCTGCGTGACAGTTGTGCTTGTCACTGTCGTGGTCACGCTTGTAACAACGGTTGTGACCTCCTTGACCTCGACGACCTCTTTCTTTGGCTCGACTTTGACAGTGGTTGACTCGTTCATAGATGTCACTGACTGTGAGGATACTGTTTCACTGGTCATAGTTGAAATGTGACTGAATTCGTCCTGAATAGAATTGCATCAAACATTTCACACCAGTCATCGATTTTACATATAAGGCAACTGCTGATTACACTATTGTTAATTAACAAACCTTTCTCCACGTAAAGCAGCACCCCAAATGACTCTACGCAACTGAATACCATCTACCTGGAAATGACCTTCCCCTATTTACAGTAAGATAGGTAATTACTCATTTAGCACAAACCTCAATCAACACTATTCAACAAAGGTGCGAACTTGAGGTTGAATTGTATTTTGGTCGAAAGAGAGTAATCCAACATATAGATAACATTTCCCAGCCACGAGAACACCTTAACAGCTCAACACTCTTTTGGTGACAGACATATCAAAAGTAATGGTATCTCTTGATCAAGTGTAATATTTGAAGAGATTAGGAATGAGCAAGGATCGGAATAGGCTGGCTGAATTTGAATGCAATATTTTGTGAACAATAAGACAGATTTTAACACTTTAACTATGAGACTGTACCAAAAGCAACTGGGAAACCAATGCAGCTTGAATGTTAAAGAGTTAAGCTCCTTAATGCCTTGCTCAATGAACAGCTAGTGTAATGAGGTCAAAATTGATATAATTTGTTGATATTAAGGGTTTTATCATTGCTCTTGCTAGAGAATTCCAAAATGTTGTTTAATCTGTACAAATCTCTTTTAGCAATAGCAATTAGAAGCGAGTTGCAGTAATCACGATGGCAAGAAACCAGAGCAGTTGTGACTGAGACTGAGACAGTTTGAGGCAAGTAAGATTTTATTCCACGAATATCCCAGATATGAAAGTGAGACAATTTGCATACAGTGATAACATGGTCAAATGGAATGGTGGAGTGTAAAATTACACCAACTCTGCGTGTACTTTCAGAATAATCAACAGTCAATCCACCTAACTGAACGTACAGCTGCCAATCAAATTTTGACAGCTGCCAATCAAATTTTGTGGACTTGTTGACTTGAGTCTAAAAGAATGAATTCAGTATTTAAAAAAGTAAGAAGCCTTTCACTGGCCATCCAAGACTGAACATCAGCAAACACAGAAAGCAAGTAATTTGAGACCTGAATATTTGGTGAGGAACCATCACATGACAAAAGAGCTGGGTATCGCATACAAATGGTACTCTACAGAGCTTTCAGAGAGAAGCGAGTCAAGTGGAGTGGTATATAGTGTACATAGGCAGGGGCGTCTACACCATAGAAACCTTGGAGCAAATGCTCCATCCAAAAAATGGGGGGAAGATCTGTCAGTGTGTGTGCCACCATTTTAGGGGGGAAGGAAGGGGAAGAAGAGGGGGAAAGGGAAGTTGCTCCGATGACTTAGGGGGGTGGGGGGTAGACGCCCCTGTACACAGGTGCAGACCCAGCACAGAACCTTGCAAAATCCAACAGTTCAAGAAATTTGGCCTCACAGCACATTGACTGATATGGACTATTGAGTATAAGAATACAAGGAAGATCTGTATCTTACTTGTATTGTGGGAGCAGGACCAGAATGGCCAAACCAGCAGATGAGAAGATTAAATCATGAGTCTTGACCAGAGACGTAGGTAGAAAGTCAAGAGCCAGTGGAGGCATAGTGCATAATAAGCTGTCAGACAAAGGAATGTCAGGAACCCAAGTCCAAAAGCCAAGATCTTGTCTGAGATGAAACCCATGGATCAGCAAAGGAAGAGCAGCTCTGGCAATGAAGTACACAGCAGAGTTCTGCATTTCCTTCTCCCCATACCAATGAAAATCAGCTACACCTAAACACCCATTTACATAATTCGAGCAGTAGTAGTGGTATCCAACAACATCGAATGGCTATTGGGGGCTGCTGATACCAACCTCAATTCAATTCAATTCAACTTTATTGATCCGAATTCAATACAAAAGTACAGTAGGCACCAATCGGAATGTAAAAACATTCGGGATACAATAGGGAAAGCCCAAAAGGGACATAGGTCCCGCTTAATTAGGGCTGCCTATTTGTTACATAGTAATAAGATCGCACCAAAAAAGAAAAAGAAAAATGATGGGGACAAAAACGAGGCCCTGAAAATACTGTCCTTGAGGTATAGTATGAATGAAAAGTAAAGGACTAGTTGAAAATACAAGAAAATGCAAACAAACAAAACAAAAACAAACAAAAAACAAAAAGAAAATGCATCAGATGATCAGCATGGCTCAGCCGAGCACCTATTACTGTAAACAGGATTACAGAAAAGAACTTGGTAAAATAAACACACACAAAAACCTCACTTTACCTTACCATGTTTTAGAGCACACATAATCAGGAAGCTAAAAACGAGTAACTGTATATTTAACATTGACAAAAAAGTGATAGGAGAAGTACGCATTAAGTCATTCTGAGCAGGAGGTAAAACAATGTAGTTAATTTTAGGATTTTTTATACCTTGATTTCTTCAACTTCCATATGTATGTCACTTTCATCCCTATCCTCTTTCTTTGATTCACTGCCGTCTGCGCTGGCTTCCACAGCATTTTCCTCCTCCTGCTTCTTCTGGTTCTCTTCTTCCATCTTGGCAGCTCGCTCTGACTGTAACTTTAGGAGATTTGCTGCAAACAACGGTTTAGCAGTTAGCGCCTGATGTCATCATAATGCAATATCATTATAACACAATATAGCTATCAAAGATAATCTCACTTAAGTTAACGGCTTCCACAGTATCATAATGCACAAGGCAACTGTCAATGGTTGCTTGTAGTGAAATCGCATTAAAAATTCATAATCCAATGGGAAGTTTGGTCAAAATCCAAAATTCAATGATAGCACAGTAAGGAGGCTCATCCGTTAACAACCTTCCAGCTCGTTAATTTGAATAGGAATTTGTCTAACAACTGAATGAAGGAAATCCCATCAAAAGGTAACAGGTTCATGATTCACACTGGAAGCCAACAACAGTCATACATTTAGAAACCAGCACAGTAAAACTTGTCAAGTCAATCTACAAGCAAGGTCATGTTGAATCAACCTCTAATGCAGTCGCATTTATTTATTTATTTATTTATTTCGGATATTTCTATAGCGCCTCTCGAAGTCAACTACTACTCAGAGGCGCTCCCAACTACAGCATTTGATACTGTGCCGGAATTTTCACGCCGAAGCGCCACGAGCAATCGCGAGTGAAGGACTTGCCCAAGGTCCGTACGCAGCGGCTAAAGTGGGATTCGAACCTGCAACCCTCCGGTCACAAGGCGCCGAACTTACCACTGAGCCACCACGCCCCACATCTCCTAGACACTGAAAACATCAGTGCCACATGTGACCATAATCTATTTTACATCTAATGACTAGGTAAAGACAGCAGACATGGCAAGGCAACCACACCCCAGAACCACCTTATAATTGTATTGTATTGTACATGGGCATTTATAAAGCGCCCCTCGCAGTATAGACCATTCAAAGGCGCTCCCAGTGCGCGAGACCCCGAGAGAAAAAGCAGGATTTAAGGTGAGAAAAGGAAGCAGCAATGGTGGTGCGTACAGAAGGAGGAAGTCGGTTCCAAAGTGAGGGACCTATGCAGGCAAAGGATAATACTTTCTTCAGGAGCCACATTCAGAACTGCCTTGTAGTTGAGTTGTGTTATAATGAGGTTGATTTCTATAGCTAACTCTTGCTATATCAGAATCCATGTTATAACAAAGCATGTCAGAAGGAGGTTCCAGCGTACACAAGAACCTATAATGGAATAATAATAAACTCTGCCACAGTTCTCTAGGTCAGGATAAAGGAGGCGGGGTTGGGTGCAGATGCTACTGACCAAAAACTTAAAAGAAAATCGATCACATGATCTGCATATGTGTCCTGACATCATCGACAACATCCGGACTGTCAATCAAGTCATGCTTTGGATAAACAGTGAGGCTTGTAACTGACACCCACAGGCAGTTAGCACATGGACTCAAAGAAGCATCATTATCACCATCTTAAACAGATGCTGCCGTTGAAACGTGGGTCAGTTGGTGAGCTGTGTGTATTTCTGGATGGTAGCTGGAGGTGTGTGCCAATGGCCAGCACAAAACACCCGGTGAAGAAGGACACATCATGTACTTTGGGGTAAAAGTGATAAAAAAGACTTGTTGGATAAAGACTTTTCTTGTTAATACTGTTATTATTATTACTATTTTTACTGTTGGCTTTTGGCTAACAAAGGCCTGAGTCCATTTCTATCCATGAAATCAGTCTGGTTTGTTTTCTGATACATACCAAAGCTGGCTTATGCATGACAGGAAGGAAGCAAAGAATGATAAATATTACAAACCATTTGTTATTTCAAGTGCAGATTTTCTTGAGCCTTGGTTTTCCTTTGTCAGTTCCTCGGTGACCATCATCTGTCGAGTTATCTCGTCTTTCATCTCCACAAGAGAGGTCACAAGGTCCTTTTCGTACTTCTCACTATCCAGAGTCTCGAGAAGCTCCTCCAGCTGCAGTGGAGTGCTGTAATACCTCACATCATCCTCGCCCTCGCTATGAACAAATTACAGCACATTTAGGTTGCGTAATTTTCAAGTACAAATGCTAAAGGGACAACTGTTCGATACAGCATGCAATGTCTTACACCATGTTGCTAAAGAAAAGCAAAGTAACAAAAGACAGATATGGTACGGTAAATTAATCAAAAGTTCATTTTTTATTTTTTTTATTTATTCCGGATATTTCTATAGCGCCTCTCGAAGTCAATTACTACTCAGAGGCGCTCCCGACTACAGCATTTGATACTGTGCCGGAATTTTCACGCCGAAGTCCCACAAGCAATTGCAAGTGAAGGACTTGCCCAAGGTCTATACGCAGCGGCTAGAGTGGGATTCGAACCTGCAACCCTCCGGTCACAAGGCGCCGAACTTACCATTGAGCCACCACGCCCCATATATTACCAAGAACATGTGATAAAAGAAGACATGTTAGAAATAGGTTGATATTTGGCCACGTCATTAACCCGTCAATGATGAGCATGTGCTAAAATGCACGGAAAACTAATCCCTCTCATTGTACAAAGGATTAACTTCATTACCACAACGATTAGCCCTTTGCATGCCACAGGTGAAAGATTGTGACATCGGAAAACCTTCCGTGTGCTTCACAGGTGCAATGTCACAACATTACAGGTGCGCTTACTGAAGTGGTTGGAAGTAAGGGACCAAACCGCCCTTTGCCTATCTTCTGAAAGTGCTCGAAAACCATTCTATTACATCGTGGTTTTGTTGGGTTAGGTTGGCAAATATTAGGCAGAGCGCTCACAGCCATCGACCGTGTAGTAATAAAGAACAATCACTGTAACCTATTGCCAGACATTAATTATATTGGACTTTTGACGCAATCAAAACAACAGTTCACATCTACGAGCATTCTAACCACACTAGTATCTACTGCAACCAGACATTACCATTAAGTCTGTACACTTACACTATTATTCGTCGACAGAGAAACCAGTACTTTCGACGATGTCTGTCATATCCGATCGGCTCTTGACGGCACAGCAGACCCCCTTTTTCAGCTTCTGACATGCAGTCATAGACACCTTTAACCTAAAGCGACACAAAAGGTAAGGTAACAAATACGGTAATCGTTCAACGCATACAATGCATGTATAAATTCTGCTAAATCTTTACACAAATAAACAGCTGTTTTTTTCAAATAAGCGGTTCTTTATCAGTAACACAGTTCTGCAATAGTTCTTCACAACACAAAACAGTCCCTAATATGAAAAAAAAACAGTTCTGTTTAGCCCTTCACAACAAAAAACACTCTTATGTGTACATTTACAAAACAGTTCTTCACAACATAAAACCACCCCTCAACCTCTTATGCCCCTGCTACGAAAATGATATCACTAACACTTGATACCGTAGCTGTCTCTCCAAGTTAGTTCAAATGATTGCTCTTCTCTTCTACCTGAACTTTAATGTTCACCTTAGCACAACGCTGTTCTCCTACCAACCATAAACATGTTCACCATAACTTGTTGTACCAATCTACACCACTTTCAGTTTAAATTTGTAAACTGTAACAATGCCCACTCTAGCACCCGCTACTGACCTGATGAAGCCGGCAAACGCCACAGATCCACTCATCCTCGGGAACTTCGGGAAGATCCAGACAGGGAAGATGGTAGACTGCTGAACAGGTGTCACAGCACAGCAAGTCACCAACCCTACAGGAACACGAGCCAACCAAGTCGTACAAATATAAACAAAGGTTTTATTATCATTACTATTATTTATTATCATTATTACACATTTATTAACACTACCATCAAATGACCAAGCATTAATCGATGGTGTGGAGCAGTTGTGAGGGAAGGACATGCTCAAGGTTCTTACAGAGTAACTATCTCAGAGGAGGCTCAAACCTGTACTTTTTGCCCCACTTGATTTCTGTAGAGCTTCAACTATAGCCACTTCAAAATCCATTATCATTGTACAAGCAATGTACACAAATACTACAAAATTTATGTAAAGTTTCAACAGTAGATGCTTTATGATCCATGCTCATCATAAAAACAAAATGTAAACAAATATTCCAAAATATATGTAGAGCCACGATTACAGCTGCTTCAAAATCTATGTTGGAAATATTTAGTGTTTTAATCGTAATTGAACATATATATAGCACCACTCAAAAAAGCAAACTAATTTGTTGCTCTCTGTGCTATCCTGTACACATGATGTTAAATGTCATTAAGAAGTCATGTCTTTCAGATGAACTTTGGAAATGCACTTGCGTCTCTGTCACAGTCCCAAAACGTTCAAACCTTGGTAAATCCGGTAAATCAACATTTGATGGTTGAGCAATATAACCCATATGGAAAAGTCGTCTTAGAAGTGTCTGATGACTAAACTCGGCAGAAGTAACCTCAATTGTGCAAAATCAGAGTTTATCAGCTGCCTGTGTAGCAGGCCCTTAGCCAGCCACCCGTCCACCCATTCAAAAGACGGGTGAAAATTATTTTGGACGGGCATAAATTGTGCATGATTCACCTCCAGCACCATCCAGTTTCTTCTCTACAGCCACTGCGAGCGTTCAGATGACAGTTCTGTAAGGAGCAGAGGTTGATATTAGGCTCTGTAAACAGCATAGGGGCACTGCGGTTGGACTTGTATGGTAGCGGGACTTCAGGCGGTCGCGACTTCATACGCTCATGGCATCGGGCGGTCACAACTTCGAATGCTTTTGGATGGGCAACTCTGTATTTCTGGTTAAGGGCCTGCTGTGTAGCAGCTCTGATTTACTATGTAATTTGTATTGTACTTAAAAAGACTTTTAAAGCACCTCTCTCAGTACTACCTAATCAGAGGTGCGAGAAGCCCCGAGGGAAAAGGAGAGATTTAAGGCAGCGGACAGAAGCAGCGAGACCCACAGTTAGGATAGCAGAGCGAGTCGCAGGGGGCAGATCATTCCAAAGTGAGGGACCAACACAAGCAAAAGCACGATGCTAAGCCATGGTAGTCCTAGAGCAAAGGACAAAGAGGTCGAGTCGATCAAGAGCGCAGAGCGCAAAGTGATGCAGCTACATCTACTATAATGGGAATTACCCATTCTCACAATAACCAATGAAAACACAGTTTGTATAGTGTGGTATTTATTCTCTAAAAAATGCATTAATATGCTAGCCACCTGCATCAGAAAACTAAATAACCAAATGTTAATATTATATTACTTAAACACTAATCAAGTCCATCAGTTACACCTAACTGGAGTGTAGTTTAAGGGTTATCAGATGTACCTCACGCATCTAATCTCTGTTGCTGGTTCTATGTAAAAAACTATGGTTTCACTTAGCAGCAACTATCGTACTGATGCTCAATTACTTATTATAACAACTTGAGATTAGATACTAAGAATTATTACTATATGAATAAAAATGATAAGATGATGGTAGTAATAATAATAATAATAATAATAATAATAATAATAATAATAATAATAATAATAATAATAATAATAATAATAATAATAATAATAATAATAATAATAATAATAATAATAATAATAATGGACTTGAAACAATGAAAATTTTATAAGATTTAATATACCTTGGAAACGAAAAATGAAAATTTTTTAAGATTTAATATACCTTGGAAACGAAAAATGAAAATTTTTTAAGGTTTAATATACCTTGGACACCTTGAACTAATTAACAAATGAATTAACAAATAAAACAATGACACAGTAAAGAGTGAAAAGGCAGATCCATTAGCAAATCACATTAATGAATGAGCATTAATGAATTTGTGGGCAGAGCTGTAACTGCTACACAGCGGGTCGCAGGTGGCGGATAGCGAACATACCATCAGTGATGGTCAGCTGCGAAATAAGCAGGCATTGCCTGACGAATAAGCAGTCCCGGACCAAACAGCGGTGGCTCTCACCAGGGTCAGGGTGGGATGTGAGGTGACGCTCACACTCCCTAAAAAATGCCCTGGAAAGCCTGAAGACGAGGCCATGTCGAGCGAATATAGACCGCTTAAAGTCTTTAGTCAACAGAAACACCGGGCAGCAGCGGTATGGAGGCGCGACCTTGGCGGAGGAATCCCATGAGGATCAACGACAAGGATCGTTGAACAGTTTAACTGAACTGCGGTCAGAACTGGATTTGGGGCCCACTGACTAAAACAACCCCAGTGTGTATCATGAG